>JAQFZF010001408.1:0-14173 GCA_034695365.1 Enchytraeus norvegicus | reverse complement strand
CCCCCCCCCCCCCCGTAGTAATTTTAGCTCACGATTCTATATGCGAAAACTACAAATAGGATGAGCTTTACCAAAATGTCTAAAATGAGTATTTAACTGGTAGATCTGAGAGATTTATATTAGTACTAGGACACTAAATTAGTCAATGATAGGCGTGACTAATTTCGTGTTCGAAAACAATAACACGAAAACCTGAGAACCTATATAGATTGGAAAATTAGCATAAAGCTCAAATTGTGGTTTTATTCTGTCGCATAGGCGCCATACATGAGTATAGCTATGATTGTCGACCAACGAATTAATACTCTGTCATAGATTGTGGCTTGAAATAAAGTTTTAGAACTATATTAGGCTACTAGGTCTAGGTCTATGCATTTTAATCTTGCAGCCTCTAGGTAGTTTTTCCCGTTACTGGTTAGGGAAATTTGGATAGTCCAACTGAAAACTGTACGGCGTTGTACGTGTCTCGTAAAAGCAGATCAGCAGCGATACTGATGAATGAAGGAAATGGAGAACCACCTCGGAAACCATATTGTTTTCTTGAACAATTCATCATTTTAGAAGTTGAAAAGGAAATGCCTTTTTGATGAGACCATCTTGCTTGATTGGGCTATATGGTGGGCTAATTATTGAGCGCTTTATCTGACAGTGTATTGAGAATTTGTGACAGGGACGTCATTTGAGAGATCTCTGGATTGTTGTAGGCCTATAGATAATTTATAATCTTAGAATTAAATTACCGTAATATGTTGTTATTTTATTGTATAATTCCAAGTAGAATTTTTGATTTATACGCTTTAGTAATGGATCGTAAACCAGCTTGCAAAAGGCTGCAACTCGACTGCCGTCGTGACTGAGCTACATGTACATGTATAATTATGACTAAAAGACAACGTCCCTGTTATCTTAATGAAACGGTCGTTAAACGCTTATTGTAATAATAATATTAAAGGTTTAACGTCCATTTCCTCATTCAGGGATGATGACAGGGACTTTCCAACAGCATCTATAACTACAAATCGTTTCACCCAAAACGGGGTTTCAAATGGTAATTCAATAGGACAGGCGTTGAGCATAGGTATAATATTTTACAGATCAAATCAAGCAATCGGCAGCTTTTACATAGCGCATTAGGCCCTAATTAAGTATCGGAAGCGCTTTGAACATTAGAGTACAGAAGTAAGTAGTGAAAAGTGATGAGTGGAGTAGTCAAGCCTGTATAAGCCCAAACCAATGTGGAAAGACATCTGTAAGTTTGAAATTTGAGAGACCAATTGATCCAGTACACAGAAGTCATGGCGCAGACAACTCGGTCTTCACGGCGGCATCTGCATTATACAAGGATTAACCCAGCCACTGACTGACCAAAGCTAGGTCGCGATGTTGATGCGGCTAGGCCTGCGAGCAGATCGATATTTAGGTCAGTGTACAATGACCCAATTCTCTTACAAATCAAAAGCCGAAGTTATCCTCAGTTTCTCCTCCGTGTCGCTACTTCACTGACGGCTGGGCTCTTGAATTCGAGCCATGCACATATGGAACCTGATTCAAACGCATAAGCGGCATAACTAACTCCCAGAGTGGGTTCGGAAAATTGAAAATTGATTCCACCGACAACTGCGCGTCTTCATAAAAGGCGACTGAAGCGGATACGTCAGTGGAGAGTTGATGGCCATTTGGCTATGATTTCTGTATAATGGGCCAATTGATCATTCAAATTTCAGTCTGGCAGAGGTCTAGGCTGCCACATCGGTTGTAGCGCTTTGCTCCATAGCTACTTGGCTCTCCATTGTCCATTATATGGGTTTTAAACAAGCATCTGATGCTTCCTGACTCATTAGATGTTATGTTATGTAAATAGCACTGCACCATTGATCCAGTGAGCTTATTCTCATATATTGTCATGAGAGACGGGGTCTTCGCCATTAGAAATCATAAATTTATTTATTTAACAATAAATATATTTCTTTCTTGGTCCAAATACAATACAATACAATGACGATTTAACGTCCGGTTTCGAAGGCGATGTCAGGGACGTCAAATACAACGACATGGAAGGGTTGTGGAAGCAACAGTGTTATAAAATTGAGAATTCATCAGTTATTCAAAACTATTAGAGGAAATTACGAGTATTTCCGTATGCTTTTCCATGTTGGATCAATCAATCCATCAAGAAGCTTTTATATAGCGCACTCTTAACTTAAGTCTCAGAAGCGCTTTTGAACAGTGAAGGATAGAGTAACCAAGCCTGTCTTATGCCACAACCGATGTGGCAGGACCTCTGCTAATCTGGAATTTGAGCGACCAAAAGGATACATCCGTCTCCCATCTTCCTCCTTCCATGTAAGTATTCACAGCAAACAACGACTTTCCATCTACTAAAGGGGTCAAATAACATCTGCATGGTATCCAACCAACAGTCCTCAAGACGGGACCCTGGATACGCTATCACAGCTGTTTTGCAGAAGGCAGCTGTGACAGCAGCTGGCCGTGCTTTAGTAGCTGCAGGCTTCGCCTCAGGACTCTAATGATACTCCGGGAAATCCGCTCCATCCCGTCAATATAGCAGTCGAAGGTTCAAGGAGAAGATGGAATGACCCCTCCCTCTGCAAGTCTTTTCTTTTTAAAATCGACATTATGATTTTGACTTTTTTGATTATTTTAAATTTTGATTAAAGTTAACTTATACTCATGCTGGACTGCGTAATTAATGAATTTTTTGATTTCGTTTCTTACCTCTTGTAATTGACATCGCGAAAGTCATACAAAGAGCCTCAGTGATTGGATGATAGTAAAATAAGTAGAAATGATCAGAACCGAAGAAGATCGAGAACTTGAAAACCATGACCGTCGAAACCCGCAACGGGCAGGATACCTAAAATTATGACTCATTACTCATTTGGACTTATTGCTGTTCATTTTGTCCGTTTTTTTATTCCACTTGTCAGGCCCCCCCCCCCTCCCATAGAATTCGTTTAGGACCCGCCACAGGACTCGAGTGACTCGGGCTGAGCGGACTCATTTCCTGCAGAGTCGTGGAACAGCTCTGGGCATTAGAGACCTGATTGGATGTAATTAACCTGGAGTAAGAGTAATGAGCCCTTTTCTTAGGATAAATATTAGCAAATTTTTGAAAAAAATCGTAAATAAATCAATCAAACAATGCGAATTTAGCGTTCGTTTCAACATCTGACAATGCATCAGAGATAAATGTTTAAAGAGTCAATCAGTTTAGTAAGAAGTTTAGAAATGTTATTGTTTTTATTCTTTAGCTATACTAGAATTAATATAATATGGTTAAATATACTAAATTTGGAAAATCTTTACTACTTTGATTCCGACAAATTCCAATTAATAAATGGAGTTAGTATTTGTACATTGGGATGTGTTTGATATAGCAAGATAAAAGCAATAAAATTAATTAATGCATTTTTCTTGCAGCAGATATTTCCCTGTATATTAGTATGGAAATAACTGCTAGCGATAAGTAGACCACTGTTCTATTCATCTGACAGGATAGATTGGACCAATTCATAGCTAAGCATACAGTTTTCAAGAGCTTAAGCACTGGTACAGAATGGCAAGGGGGCGTGGGCTTCGCAAGGAGACAAAATAACAGTTACAATGCCTGATGGTACCTACTGGAGAGCCTCCGTGGTCTAATGGCAAGACTGCGGCCTCAGAATCATGAGGTCGCGGGTTTAAAGCCTAGTGAAGACTACAAGTTGTAAGCCTTGGCAAGCTACTTTGCTCTCCATTGCTATAATAGCATGCAATCGCTGTACATTTACCAAGACACGCTCTAACGACTGCGCTAGCTAACCAAATTGAGAAACTTTGGACATTTCGCCATCTGACGAGATCAATACCATACGCTGTCATTATTAATGGAGTACCTACATAGATTTTGACCGTAATTTGACGCATAATTATTCAGTTAAAATTCAAAGTATGATTAAATTAGATATAGTCTACGTTACGAGTTACATCGTTATTTACTCAAAGTAGGTCTATTTTTGCCTATCCGAAAATAAATTATGACCGTAATTGCTGACACCTATTACCCATGCGATAACCTGCAAAGTTAATTTTTCACACGTATTATAGATGATAGTGTAAACGCTCACTATTCTAACTTACTAAAATCCTCAGAACTTTATCGTACTTCAGTCTGGGATATTGCTGCTTGTTTGGTGACTACCTATGTCTGGTAACATGTCGTCCACTGATAAAGAGATGATGGATGACTCGACGGTTGTGGCCACTCTGGAGGTGCACGGAGAGGAGATGAAGATGGTGGTGCTTGGAGGCAATGATGGAGAGAGGAAAAGTGTTGATGCTGCACCGGAAGATGACGACAGAGCTCCGTGTGGAGTGGATCAGGATGAACTGCTTGTGGTGGATAGAGATCCATATCATTGGCACGATCAAGTTAAGGTATTTATGTGCTCAATCAATCAATCAATCGATAAATCAATCAACCAATCAATCAATTGTGTATTTTTTTCAATTTTTATATCCGTATATATACACACGTCACAGACGCATATACTAGTTTCCTTGCTTAGTTGCTGTTTTTTGTGTTTTCATTTTTATTTTCTAATCCATGATTAATCGTACCTTTGCCTTTCTATGCACTATTTTGAACTTGTAAACGTGCATTTGAAGACCTGTCCCACATCTTTCAGTACCAAAAAGGCCTGGAAGGTCGGATTTTTTCTTTATATATAAATTTTAATGGAAATTTTTATCAAACCTCAATAGAAGTTATCTAAGTGGCACACTGTTGATGGCACAAATGATTACAACTGATATAGGGCAAATATAAACGGGATTTTGCTAAATTTCGTATAATCGGATAGTAATATCAAGGACGTTCCAGACAAGCTGGACTCCAACCAACCACAATCAGAAAAACCCAGATGCGACATGTAAAAAGAAAAAAGTCAAATAACGTGCTCTTCACAATATAGAGACCTAAGTATGCTCAACGTGAATCCTGTGGGTTTAACGGTAGGCCTGCACGGCTTAAGCTAAGAATACATTGCCAGATTACGACAATATTTATAGGTTAACTTTACATATTTACATGCTATGCTAAAGGCCTACATAGGTCCACGTTAGGCCTTTACATTTTTAATTATAACCTACGTAATACACACATTATTCTTTTACTAATTCTAATAATTGTATACATTATTTCAAAAATCAGCGAGCGGTAACTAATATATTTGAATGTAATCTTGGCTTTGATATCTGGAATCATAATAATATCTGTTGTTTTATCTTCAGAATAACTGCGTGATAACATTCTGTATTTATTTTCTTCTGGCAGCATTTTTCTGATTCCTTGATTTGCATGAATTAAATAGATTTAGTAGGCCTACTCTGGAAATAAAGTACATGACAGCTATAAAATGTATACATCATGTTAGACGACTCAGTAAGGTTATATTTACAGCTATAGTATCGCTGCTTATCTGCCTAGTTCATCAACTCGGCGGAAATGGGTTTTAGAAAAATCGTCCATCCCACGGGTCAATTCAGTCAGCTATTTCCTGCTTTCTTCCTCCGTTCTTTTACCTTGCTCTAGTGGGCTTCTCTCTCTCTCTCTCTCTCTCTCTCTCTCTCTCACTCTCTCTCTCTCACTCACTCTCTCTCTCTCTCGCACCCTGTCTCTCTTTTCTAACTCTCGCTCACTTGCTCTCAATCTATTCAGCATTTAATTTGTTTAACTGCTCATTTTTCTGCTCTTCAATACTTTTTCCATCCTTCTTAACGCGTCTCTCTCTCTCTCTCTCTCTCTCTCTCTCCCTCTCTCCAATGTAATGTTATTTAGAATTCTGCGTGTCTTTATGGCGTTTCAGCCTTGATTTGATTTTCCAGTCAAATGCCGTCCGGAGTGAGCAGGAAGTTCTGTCATACTCTGCTTCAGTGGTTCAATGTGGGTTATCGATATTGAAGCCCTATCTGTGCGGATCAGTCATGTTTTAAAAGCTAAACAAAAGGTCCTGAAAAATAATCGTATTGTCCCGTAAAGTTGAATATTTGCTGGACTAATGAGTCTAATGTTAGCTATTGTATTGTCCAAAAATATGCCATTTATAGAATTAGAGAGATAAGATTATCTAAAGAGATAGGATAGGATTAATTAATGCCATTAATCATTACATTGTTAATTAAAACTTATTGACTGCGCAGAGTGGTGCATCAGGTAAACGTCTCAATAATTGTGAAACAATAATATTCTTAACACGTCGCTGATATTCAAAGTTTTATTTTGATTGGCTAGTTTGATTATTAATTTTAAAGGATGATACAAGTACATGTATATTTTTCATACAGATCAGATTCGAGGATGTGTTTGGAGAGCCAGATGTGGAAGTCTACAGCTTTGATACAGTCTGGCACACTACTAACAAGGTTCTTCCCAACTTCTTAATTGTCTATACTCACTATTTTGATTATTCTTAGTAGGTCTACGTAATAATTGTATTTGTAACATGCGGCAGATGGCTCCTATTAGATCTAACTTGAGGAGCCTGACGCTAAATGCTCAATGAATCAATTGAACAGTCGTTAGCAAGGACGTTCTGAGGGAAGAACTAATAATTATAATAGGCCATTACTACCAAGGCTGAGCACAGTCACAGAGTGACATTATTGTTAAAAGTCGTGACCAGGTTTCCCCAGAGGTACCCAGTACCCTCATCGATGATACACATTAAATCGATGAGTGCACGCTAGGAGTCCTAAAGCCACGAACCAATCCATTACCTGCACAATGTTATTGTTTCCCGGGAAACACCGAGCTGCCAGCCTGTTCTCGTATTACGGAAAAGTATTGTGATTCAAAACCATACATGAATGTACATGTATTATTCATATACAATAATACACTACAGTAGGGCCTATGGGTTTAACGTCTGTCTCATGATCTTACGACGATATCAGCGACATCAATATTGTGCATCTCTTGTTAGAGGTGAATTCAAATTTTCTGATCCTGTCGGTAGAAAACTTTCCTCGTAAATAGTTCAGCTCCCAGCCTGGTTAGCGTCTGATATCATCTTTGGATTAGGGCCGGAAAAGGCATTGAATTCACACTTCACTATATTCAGCGTGCCGGTACATTCCATTTTGCAACAGGTAATTCGGGTTTCATAGGTTCTCGATTTGAATTCCAGGGCTGACCCGTCACTGATGTAGACTCCCGGCCGCGAAACTGACGTTAAATTCGGCTTTAGCCGTTTAACACAGTCATATGACCATAATGTTATGTAAATATTTGTTCTTATCAATCATATATTTTGTTTACCGGTAATCTGAAACTGCATCGTATTCTTGCAGTATTTGTTTTTGCTTATGTCTGTCTGGACAGGCAATCGTTCAAATAATGTTGGGAAAATCCCCGATGTCGTCGTCAGATGATGAAACGGACGTTAAATTCGCATTGATTGTTTGATATTAACCTCATGTAATGTTTGTCACTTTCAGATCTTCACGCTATCTAAGTACTGGTGTTACCGGCTGACATCCCTACTACTTGCCGTACCCCTCGCCCTCCTGTGGGGGGTTGGGTTCGCCCTGGTCACATTCACACGCATCTGGTGCTGCGTGCCCTGCCTCAAGACCTGCGACATCGAACTCCACTGCGCTCGTCGTCTGTGTGAAATAACCCTCCGCTCATTCGTGGCTCCGTGCTTCGAGGCGGCGGGCAGGGTGTTCTATCATATACGTTTCAGAATGATCAGGGGAGATAACGAAACTGCTTAACTATACGTCAAAACATCATCACATGGCAGCATTAAATATTTTATGGACTGAGAAAATACGAGGGGACTAACTCCTCTACTGTCTTAGTGAAAAACCATGCACTCATTAATTTTGTGGCTTAGCTAGAAAACCATGCGCTCATTTGTGGCTTTGCAAGATAACCATGCGCTCATTTGTGACTTAGCGAGAAAAAGCTTCGCACCTTCGTGGCGATTTCAAGGTGAAATATTGGACTTCATATACGATATGAGGATGAAGATGCTAACTTACATGGCAGCATTTACAAATAAATACTATATATTTCAAAAATCAAGGTATGACTGAACAGACTGAATAACACTTTTCGATCAAGCATCTGAGGCCAGTGATTTTAGTTTGTGATTTTTTAATTCTGACTCCGCCCGACGCTCATGACGCTTTACGCGGAAGGAAATCCGTACGAATCCGTGTATTAACGAACTGTAGCACTAGGCCCGCTTATTGAGTTTAACAATAGATTTTAAAGATAGTATAAGTTTGTTATAACGTCTAACTGAAATGAAACATACAGAAAAATAATCTTAGGCTAAACATACATGTTTAAGCCGAATAAAAAGCCGCAAATATATGTAGCTTTCTAGAAGAGATAGGAATTAGTGGGCACAGGCTTCACAAGAAAATTACCGATAAAGAATAAAACAGATAGAAATGGAGAGGTTATTTTTTGCTACACGATGTCAGGTCTAATTGTTGGTTCTCATTGTGTTAAATGTTGTCAAGTTATCGGTGTTTGTTCGCTTGTTGTTCGTCATTTAAAGAAAATCTTCCAAATGTTGTTATTACATGTTGTATACGGTACATCGATTCTGTGCATACTTCTCTCCCTCACTCCGTGCACCGCCTAAGGGCAGGTCTATAACATTGAACTGTATAATTTATATGCCGTATTTTCTGGGACATAATGTTGTTTTCTGAGGTGGGTCTCCCTAGCCTTGTTAGTTGGCTTCTTCAAAACACGTGCAGCATTCGGCAGGTCTATTCTCAAAATTTGCAGAGCCAACACGGTTTATTTCTTCTACGACCCCTGAGTGTACATGTATGTATATTGATACTGCTTACCTCAAAGTAACTTCATATAACATTTTTGACTGTAATAATTATTGTAATAAATATTTAATAAAAAGAAAAATTGCATCAATTGTGCTTTTTAATTATATATCAGAATTCAAGTTTGAAATAATCCAAAATGATAGCAAAATGACTAGTTCGTTATGCAAAGTATCTGATGCATCTCGCATGCTAAGTCCATACGTGTGCACAATATACACAAAATTGTCAATAATAAAATACAAAATATGTGCAAGAATGTCTAATTTGTCACCTGCACAGCACTGCGATATTACTATCAGATCTTGGCCTGATGACCGGTCCAAGGCACACATTTTTACACACAGTCTTTACTATCTCGCTCCGTGGTGCTCACGCCTTTGATCAACTAGGTAAGACAATTCTACAGCCTTTACCAAATCAACATAGAACGCCTTCAACAAGGGACACTTTGTGTTGAGAGATTGTATCTCATTGCTACTTAGTATCTCAGTATTCCAGTACCTACCATTAATGGTGTTAATAGTTAATGGTATTCATACGAATATCTTTGATTAAATAAGAAAATAACTCTGTGATCCAATAAGAAACATACCATTAACAAGAAATTAAATGTTAGTATATAATAATACTCTAATCATCCTTGGAAATGGAATATTCTACATACTATTACACAAACACATCACTAATGATCTAAACACAAGTACAAGCAGCGACACATAGACATATAAGAACGTGGAAATAAGCCTAATTGTTTAAATCACTAGTCACTGTCAGAATCCTGAGGTGCGGCAGAATTTCTTATCACACCCTTTGATTTTGTTGGCTCGTCAGGCAGCATTCCGTTCCTGCAGCAATACACATCACATATATAAATCTAATATAGATTCCCTGACACTGATATAGTCCCTAATATCATCGTCAGATGATGAAGACGTTAACCCGTTATTTGATTTTTATTTGAAATCAATATTAATTTAATTTAAATTATCAAAACCAAATAAAGAAACAAACTTGAATGAATTTTTATCAATAAAATTGCATTATTAAGTGTATATGCATATACGCTAACAACAAATCATTATTTGTCAATTTATTGAATGTAAACAATGCAGAAATTTGTGCAATTTAAATGCTCGCTTGTAAATTTTATAAAGAAAACAGTTGAACATATTATTATTTGCAATTAAGTCACATCTCTTTTCAAACAGAGAATGTACTGGCAAGCAGCAAGTACAAGATGCGACTAAACAAAGATCCTTAGATACCTCAAACTGAAAATACCTGAATTTCAAATGATTATAATTATTTTATAACTTAGGCAGGTTGATGAAGAGGTTGACCATACAATGATGCAATGACCGACACAGTTAAATATTCACGAGAGTTTAATTATACCTTGGACAGTTGCATTTCTATTAATATTAAGATCTTAAGCATTCATAATAATAATTCTCTAGCAAGGGAGAGATTCCGTGGTCAAATTTCAGCGCTGCGGCCGCTGAATCATCAGATCGTGGGTTCAATGCCCAGTTTTAGAGACCCGATGAGCTGCAAGCCTTAAACAAGCTGCTTTACTCTCCATTACTGTAATAGCAGCACTCTCTGTACATTTTGCAAGACATGCTGTGGGAACTGTCACTAAATGGATTTGGAAACAAATCTCGGCTATCTCACCATCTGGCGAGATCACTAGCATAAGCTATTATTATTATTATTATTATTCGATAGCAATGTTACAAGGACCATACAGATAGAGAAGATTTGAGAACTATAGACAACTCACTCGATCAGGAATCCCTCCACATCAACGGGATGAAAATCATTTCCAAACTCATCAGCAAGACGAAGAAAGTTTCCGATCAACTCTCCGTTACGATAGACGAGTAGAGCGGGCAACCCACTGATTGCCTGTAGCACATCAATCAATCTAACAATCAATCAATCAATCTAGCAATTAATTTATCTATTTAATCAATGAATCAGTGGAGGAAATGAAACAGCTGAACTATACGACTCAAACTTATCACACGAAAGCATTAAAGAATTTATACAGTAAAAATATCTTGCGGAAACAGATTATTGAATAAAAACATTAATTATAGTTTTATCTGTGGCAGTATAAAGCCCCAATATATTAAAATATCACAAAGACAATCTAAATTAAGCATAAGATATTATATCAAAAGTATAAATTTAATATTTTTAGGTATGAACGTTAGACTTACAAAGTTTAGACTAAGTTGGACCTGCGACGCTCTTATCCTGCAGAACTTGGCAGAAGAATGTTCTGTTGCTAGAACATCGAGACAACGGTTCATAGTATCACAGCCCAGTACTCCCTGCATAGTTAACAGTTAGTAAACAGTACTATACATGCATTTAGATTATATTGCCATGTACAGGGTGCATAAAAAAAAGTGGACCCCTAATTGCTCTTCAGATTTTGTGGAGACCATTCAGTCTATATGCACCATTTTTATAGAAAATATTAACAGGCCAATTTTACATCATTTCTAAATATTTAATCAAATTTGATCAACATATGGCAAAGTTATCGACGTTTTTGAGACCATATCCATCAAATATGTGTGTTTTTTAATTATTAAATTGTAATTATTGAGCTGATTCCTATGAGATTTTCCAGCAATAGAGACCAACCAATTCTATCTCGTGTCACCAAATTTCATTTGGACATCTTTAAAAACAAAAAACTTATTGACATATCAGTATTACGAGGTAGACAAATTTTGCAGTTTTATGACGTTATGCAATGTTAAATGAAGCATGATCCTTTCAATGTTTGTCTATCCGTCATACTGAAATATCAATAACTATTTTGTTTTTTAAGATATCCAAATGAAATTTGGGGACAAGAGATAGAATTGGTTGTTCTCCATTGCTGGAAAATTTCATAGGAATTAGCTCAATAATTACAATTTAGCTAACTGAAAACAGATGACGTCATATAATTCAATACTGGTAAACTGTTCTTGTACACCTGTCGTGTTCAATGTGAGTAACTTTTTTGTTTGTAAAGATATCTGAATGACATCTATCAGAGTGTCGTAGCAATGGTTGCTCCCCATTTCTGCAAAATTTGACAGGAATCGGTTTAATATTGACGATTTAGTGGCAAAATATTGAAATCTTCTCACTTATAGAAGACACAGTGCATATTTATATTTGATGGATACGGTCACAAAAACGCTGATAACTTTGCCATCTGTTGATCGAATATGATGAAATTTTCAAAAGTGATGAAAAATTGGCCTGCTAATATTTTCTGTAAAAATGGTGCACATAGACTGAATGGTCTTGACAAAATTAAAAAAACAATTAGGGGTCCACTTTTTTTTACGCACCCTGTATAACTTTAAATTAGATAAAAATACTAAAGGTGTCTTGAGGGTATTGATATTTACGGATACGGTATGTAAAATAATTTATTATTTCATATATCAAAGTGCATTTATATTATGGTACTTGACAGCAATGAGCTGTGTGTACAGAGGTCATGAGTAGAGGCCTCGGAGACAAAGAAGCTAATCCACTCGTTATGACACAGCGCCTATAAACTTCAACCACACACAATGAGTAAAGACTTAAGCATTGTGCTTAATATATTTTTTGTGACTTAATTACTCTAAATCAGGCATTTGCCATTATAACGTCTCTTCACAAAGAGGACAATATAATAAAGGTTATTAAAATATAATACCTCTACAATACATCTACTTACAATAACATTTTGTAATGAAGTTTTTACAGTAAAATTAAACAATGAGAACCAACCTTTTCATAGATATGTATTATAATGGGAACTAAATGATTTTCTTTGTCCACAGCATCGACAAACATTTCTTTCGTCAGGTCAATCACTTTGCCAAACGTTGGTCTGCGCAATTAAAAAGTACAATCATGATATATAATAGAATTATCGTATATATATTATAATTAGTGGCGTCTATCCCCCCCAAATTTCAGGTGACTTTATGGCACAAAGTCCCCCCCAAAAAAAGAAAATTTGTTGAGACCAAAAGTGTAGTGACCTCCTAGAAAATGTCGCTCGCTCGGCACGCAATATCTTGAATAAAGTGCGTCAATTTAGCGAGCGAAGCGAGGAAAAAAATTTAAACTCTTCAAACTAAATTTTGTTCCCATTTTCCAGATCTTCCACTGTACAATCACTCAATGTGGAGCTGTATATTATTTCTAAACTACATTTTCAGCTCTTTATGAGTAAAGGAATACACGGTTTTTTCCACTCCCCCCAATTTCAGAAAGTTACTAGTATTTTCCACTCCCCCACAAATTTTTTCCACGGTGCCGGCTGCGCCATGAAGGTATAGGAATAGACGCCCCTGATTATAATTAGATAACAAAATTAAATATTGTATGCGAAACCTTAGGAATCTACTTAAATATGACATTTAATAACAAACTTTTGATATATAATATCACGTCATATGTATATTGTACAGTGCTCAATTTATGGGAGACCCAGGAGGGGCCTCCCCCAATAGCCTCCATAGTAGCCATGGATTTGAGGGCCCAACCGCCAAAACTATACAAATCATGACTAAATCTGATATTTTAAAGATCCGCCATCCCCCCCCTACCTCTGGGCTCCCAATAGATTTTCGGAGACCTCCATAAGGCTCCATGACACTTGCAAATTAAATTTGCAATTTGCTATTACAGCACTGCTTCTGTACAAAGTTTCAGAAGAGCTTTAAAATAAACATTGAAAGGATAAGAAAAGGAATCAAGTCATATGATGCCTAAATCTCAAAATCAAGAATTTGGCGACCTCTAGATTTATATCATGGACAATTGGACATACAACTGACTAAATAACATCATAATCTAGTCTAAAGTGCTCATTAAGATAACAAATGTATTTAGTAGAAATCTTCAATATTAATTAATAATTATTTAAGAAATTATTGATAACACATGATGACAAATGAACTAAGATATCAAAATATAGTCATACACGGTCTCAAGTGTCCTGCGTATATCCTCAAGACGTTTTTGACGATACTCCTTCAGAAATTCTTCCTCCATGTCTTCAAACTGTTCCTCTAATTGTTTCGTCAAGGCTGCATCCTTCTGCTTCTCTTCCTCATCCTCTCTCTACAACAGTTTCATTATAAAAGGGCTTGAGACTAGTAGCCAAAGTTGAAATGTAAAAAAATATTAATTATTATAATTAATTAATTATAATAATTATCAATTATATTATATATTATATTAATTAATAATAATAATTAATTAGAGTGATGAATATCTATACCGACTCACCCTC
>JAQFZF010001407.1:0-14175 GCA_034695365.1 Enchytraeus norvegicus | reverse complement strand
AAAAGTAGTTAGAAAAGTAGTTAAATAGTTAACTACTTTTATTTAGTTAAAAGTTAAACTACTTTTTTTAGTTTAGTAAAAAAGTGCCCATCACTGCATTTACACGCTTTATTCCAGACAAATCTCTTCGACAAATCACCCTTTATGCAATCCGATTGAGCGATATTTTTAGGGAGTTGCTTCACTTTTGGTGTCAACCAATTCTTTTTTGGGGGGGGACCATGCGCCATTTGAAATTTGGAGGGAGACACGCCTTTGCCTGTACCAAACACTGGATACGTATGTACAGATGTACATAAATAACTACATTGTATTCCTACAATTATGTTTGCTGTGTTCCGGGTTTGTGGCGGCCATCTTTTTTTTCCATATGCGGGTTATGAATTTATCGTTAGTTGCTATACCAACGGGTTGGTCACTCAAGAAAACATAGCTTTTTGAGTTTTATTCCTAGGTGCCATGTAAGCAGAGTTCTCAAGTTTTGCGGCGGCCATCTTGGTTTTCCGTACGCGGGTGATGAATTTCTTGTAAGATGCTATTCAGAAGTGTTGGTCACCTATGAAAACATAGGTATAGCCGTTTGAATTTACTTCCTAAGTGCCATATGAGCCGAGTTATAGCTACTTTCAGATATTCATCGGCTATCTTTACAAATGGCTGCCAGGGCCGTCTGTGGTTTAGTCCAGGATGGCCCAATATTCGAATCTCTTCAGAATGGAAGGAGAATGGTAGCTACTGGCAGGAGCCAGCTACGTCGGTTAGGATTCCGGCTTGGGATCAGTATGTGTGGGGTTCGAATCCGAGGCTCGCCCGTCACTGATATCTCTGTCAAGATATGAAACTGACGTTAAGAATACATTCGTCTAACCTTGTGACAAATTTCAAGCCTTTATGACAAAATGCACACTTGCTTTGTTATGCCGCTGCACTAATTCATTACTACGGATAGTCTTTATCGCAAACCTAGCATGGCTTCTAATTTAAAGATGGGCACTAGTTATGGGCAATAGACGGCGCACATGGTTTTTTTTTACTCACAGTGTATAATGCTTTTCTGATATAAAACTATTTGAATTCATTTTATTTGATGAAATAATAAATTGTCAATTGTTGATTAATTCATAAGTTGAGAAAAACAGAAGTGCGTCAGTATTTATATAATTATTTTTGTGTTCTTATATCCTACAGTTAGGTAACACAAAGTCGACAGACAACAAGAGAACGTTGTTACATTTCTTGGCGGAGACGGTAGAGAACAATTTTCCCGATTGTATTGACTTTAGTGATGAACTGTTCCACGTGGATCAAGCCACCAGGGGTGACTTACATTATATACTATTTCTATTGATATATCAATGATTGGAGGATTCTAATAACGCTAGTACTGTGCATTTCATAAAAATGTAAAGGGTACTTCATAAATATTTACTGCCTGTGCTTTGTAGTATTATGCATGTGTTTGCTAAATTTTAGTCTGATTTGTTTGCTAAATTAATCTAATTCTCATCTTAATTTGACAATGATTATATTTAGCGGTGATGATTCTCAAAGGCTGGTAAAGGATGGTTAAAGGTTTCTTCTTTGTGATAAGATAACCTCAATTTGTTAATCGGTGCGTAGTATAGGCACAGGCAGGGGGAGTAAGGGGGTGCAGGCGTCATTTCGTCACCTGACGTCATTTCCGATGACGTCATCACCGATTACGTCATTTCAGTGACATCATTTTTTCTTTCTTTTTCATTAAATGTTAATTTTTTTTTAAATCAGTAATTTTTTTAAACTTTGTTTAAGGTGACATCATCTTTCTGAATGTCAGTAGTTCGTCATAATAATGACATTCCCAAGCAGCGAAACATTGTGCGAGAGTAGCGCCCCTAAAAATGCACACACGGGATGTGATCTACGATCCACATCGGAACGCGGCACACATTGAAAGCGCGACCAACATCGGTAAATCGGGGGTACGACAGGAACGCAGTACTCGGAGGAGACGTACCTCATGGCTTCAGAACACTATCTGCTAACTTTTGTCGTCGCAAAGAAAAGCACAAAGAAAAGTAGTTTATATTACTTTTCTTTTCTACTTTTGTATAACATGTGGACATGTATTTTTAACCAGAAGGTGTATACTTTAAACTTAAGGATATGAAATTCAATGTAAAAAGGCATATAATTTACATGTGTGGTCGTGTAAACTTGAATACACATATATTTATATTAAGGCATGTAATTTTTCACTTCGGGCATATTATTTTAACTTCTGAAAGTGAAATTCGAACTTAGAGACATATACTTTACACATGTGGGCGTATGATTTAACTTGAAGGTGTATATTCTCCACTTAAGGCTTCTTGCAATTTTACAGTTGGGTCGTATAAGTTGCAATTGTGGACGTACAATTCTTTCATAATGGTATATAATCTACAATAATAACGCCTCAAAACAACAAACACTAAGCACCGGAGTACCTCTAGGTGGCGTTCTCTAACCTACCCTTTTCAAGGTTTATTTGTCTGACATACCCCAACTTCCCACCGGAGTGCAATTAGAATCATGCTGATCTTACTCCAATGGCATCCCATGCTGAAATACAAGTAGTTAAATCAGCTGTCCAATCATATCTGAATGACATCTTCAACTGGACTGTAATAAATGATCTCCAACAAAATCCATCCAAATCCTCTTGTACTCTATTTGCTCCACATATCCACATAACAAAGATCATGAAATACGACTACAATTAACTATAAATGATCAGGCCATCCCTACTACCATACACCCAAAAATTATGGGTGTCACCTTTGATCCCAAATCCATAAACATCCTCAAATCACGAACTGCAACGACCTGGGGAAAACAGAAAGAAACATTTAGTAGCTACCTATTTTACCTACCTACCTATTAGTGCAGTCAACAGACCCATTCTGGAATATTTCAGCACTGTATGGTTTCCATAATATCATACAGCAGCATGCAAAAATTACAAACAGTACAGAAAACAGCGCTGCGAGTTGTCACAGGTTGCACTACGGACACAAGTATAAACCATTTCCATCAAGAAACTGAAGTCTTACCATTAAAAGACCACTGTAACCTACATACTTCAAACTTAAAAGAGAAGGCAGCCTCCTCAATCGCCCTTTACATAAACTAGTGGACCATCCCCAACCAGCAAGAAATATGAAAGAAACCCTATTTCTCGTAAAAAAATATAATTAATCCACCAAGATCCAGCAACCTTTATGTCACTGAAATAGATCAAAATATTAAACTGAACCATAGTCTTGCAGTGACAAATGCACAATACCAGAAAACAAAATACTAGAAATGCAAGCTCCACCAATCCACCACTGAGAAGAAACACTAGCCAGATGTCAAAGATGCTTTCTGTCACAATTGAGTACAAACCAATTACCCTTCCTTTTATCCTACTAGTTTGTGTCGACTATTGCGCATAAGGTCCGGGTTTCGACTCCCGGTCGAGCAATCAGAGAGTAAAATCTCGGATGTACAACGGACCAACCAAGCCCTCCATCCCTCTCGGGGGTCGGTTAATTGAAAGCAATTAGTGCTTTGTAGGTAGCTACTTCAGAAGATTGTGAAAGGTAAACACTGGTCTGGCGTTTGGTTCTTTGAATCAAAAGTGGGGCTGGCGACCTTGCCGCTAGATTAATGACAATTGTCACAATTGTCACCTGTGTGCTGAACGCCTTGAAACGAGATCAGCTCCGAAACCTAGGGGTTAATTGTGACCTATAGTGTACTTTTACGTTTATATTTTAGCATAGCTGACCCATACATTTCGAATGTGCATGCAATCTGCCCCATATCAATCATTGAATCAATGAATCAATCAAGCATTAAGTACATTTATATGGCGCCGCTATATGAAAAATGTTACAGTAGCGCTAAACGGACAAAGTTAAGTAAAGTAGTCCTGCAACATAAGGCCATAACCGGTGTTTCAGCCTTTATTCCTACAAGTCTTCGTTAGCCGCCTCTGACGTTAACACGTGCAGTAGTCGGTGAGTTTAACTCGCAATTTTCCCGAACCCATTCGGACTCACTTCATGGATACATTTCCAATGTGCTATCTGCCCCATACATTTAGAATGTGCTATCCATCCCATACATTTTGGAAGCAATTCTTGGAAGCAATTAGTACGTTGTAGGTGACTGCTTCAGAAGATCTGGCATATAGTCCATTGGATCGAGAGTGGGCTGACGATCTTGCCGCTAGATTAATGACAATTGTTACAATTGTCACCTGTGTGCTGAGCGCTTCGAAACGAGATCAGCTCAGAAATGTAGGGGTAAATTCTGACTTATGGGCCCTTACATTTCCCGTACATTTCGAATGTGCTATCTGCTCCATACACTTCGAATGTGCTATCTGTCCCATACATTTCGAGTGTGCTATTTACCCCATACATTTCGAATGTGCTATTTACCCCATACATTTTGAATGTGCTATCTGTTCCATACATTTCGAATGTGCTATCTGCCCCATACATTTCAAATGTGCTATCTGCCCCATACATTTCGAATGTGCTATCAGTCCCATACATTTCGAATGTGTTATCCGCCCCATACATTCCGAATGTGCTATCTGTCATAAACATTTCGAATCTGCTATCTGACTCATACATTTCGAATGTGCCATTCTTAATCAAATGTGCCATTCAATCAATCAATCATCATTCTTCTTCTTTCTTTCTCTTCTTCTTTCAGGTGTCCTGTCGGTTCCCAGCTTTGACGGTCATGGTTTTCCAAATATCTCTGTCCCCTGTAAATCTAATAATTTCTACTTTTGCAATGTTCATCCATTCACTGAGACTGCTTGTATAGGTAATTCTTTGTCTTCCTTTGCAACGCTTTCCTTTCATTTTTTTCTATTTCTTCAAATCATTTCAATCATCATTAAGTACATTTATTTTTCCGAGTGGGTTCGGGAAAATGGAGAATTGAACCTACCGACAACTGCTCGTGTTCGTAAGATGCGACTAAAGCAGATAAGGCAGTGCAGAGAATTGGCGCCGTGAGGCAATGATTTCTGTGTTACAAACCAATTGGGCTATCAAATTCCAGACTTGCAGAGGTCGAGGCTGTCACACCGGTTGTGGGCTTTTATTACAGGATTACTTGACTCTTCAAAGTCCATTTAGCGCTACTGTGGTATTTTGCATAGAGCGGCGCTTTATAGATGTGCTTATTATTATTATTATTATTTATAAGGCGCCACACTATGCAAAACGTCACATAAGCGCTAAATGGATTATGGAGAGTTAAGTATCGCTGCAACCTAAAGCCACAACCGGTGTTTTAACCTGTCACGGTTCTAGGCCGGGGTCATGGAGGACCATGATTACAAGGGCCTAAACCAGTGGTTCTCAAACCACTACCCGCTGGTAAAAATTTAAAAAATTGTAAATCTTAAATCAAAAGTAATATGCAGCATTAACAATAAAATAATTTTTGCCAGCATTGTGTTTATTCAAAATTTGTCATAATTTGCAAGCGTTTTCTACAGTAACCTGTATTAGGGTATAATTTGACATAATAAGTTAACATTTTTACTGCAGTATTTGTACTTATAAGTGAAATTTTCAATAAGGAGAATAAAAACTAAAACTAAAATGTATGACCTTCGTTCACTATAACGAGAACGATAATTATTTCCTGAATGAAACCTTAATAACAACGAATATTATGCAAATGCAAATTGAACTGAATAATAACTGTACCGATAATTATTTCAACAACTATAATTGAATAGTAACGATAATTGAATAGTAACGATAATTGAATAGTAACGATAATTGAATACTATAATTGGATAGTAATAATATTCCAAACTGAATAATAACGATGACGATAATTATTTTACAACGATAAAGCTTTCAATTTGATAATTTCCAGCACGCTGTTGAATACTTGAAGAACCTTCATATTTGTCATTGGCAGTCGCTCCACCGTATAAGATATCAATGTGAAACATCATGGAATTGTTGCAGAGCGAGAGACGAGTCAGATTTGGACAAGCATCCTTGAGACGACTGAATGTAACATCGGATAGATAATGCAGTGATCACAGCTTAAGCTCTGCAACGCCGTTAGAGCTTCTTCGTTAAAATTCATAAGGTCAACATTATCGTTGAAGAGTTAGTGTTTGCTATTTATACTGGCGCTGCTGGAAGAACAAGTCCCATTTCTATATTACATGCCTGATGTGTCCCTGACAACATCCTAGGAAGAGGAAACTGCCTTTAAGCTCTTACCGCTGACTAATCTGCACTGTATCAATAAGACTTTTCACCTTGCCATTGCGATGGCTACCCGTGGTCTCACTACCTTTAGTCTCACCCTTAGTCTAACTACCCGTAGTCTCACTACCATTAGTCGCACTACCTTTAGTCATAGTACCTTTAGTCTCACTACCATTAGTCTCACTACCCTTAGTCTCACTACATTTAGTCTCACTACCATTAGTCTCACTACCTTTAGTTTCACTACCATCGTCTCACTACCTTTAGTTTCACTACCATTAGTCTCACTACCTTTAGTCTCACTACCGTTAGTTTCACTACCTAATAGAAAGATTAGGCTGTGACAGCTGGAGAGACCTGAGCACAGGACTTATTAAGCTATGTCACATTCTCTCAGTGATAATCTCTCCACGTTACCTGTGTGGCACATGAGTACACATTACGATATAAATATGAATAACACAAGTAAAAAGATTTATGTAAATGCTCGATGTTGTCAAGACGGATCCAGTGGTACTGGGCAGCACTCCCTCATTATTGTTCTTGTCTTTTGCAACGTAAACAAACAAATACCAAAGTTCCATATTACATAAATGTAAATATTTTTTTATAATTAAATCCTAATTATTTGTTGCTTGAAATGTCATGATTTAAAGGAAAAATAATCTAATGAATTTGTTGTCAAATTCAGAGCTATTTGATTATTTTTATACTAAATTTATATGAAGTCATAAAATTTCAATATTGACAAAGATGGCATTTAAAGCACCTGCTTACAAATCCTAAGACTTGACTAGTGCTATCAGATATATTTAAAAGTCAAAACCTATGACTTTGATAAGCAATGAGAGAGTAAAATACTTAAAGCTGACATTGTTTATTTTCTAACAGATAATATCCGAAAACAGATCCATATGAGAAATTCAACAGATATTAACAGAACTGAATAACTGAATTCTTATCTATTCACAAATCATGAAGCGCTGGGTTACTAAGACAATATGTGGAATTTTGATGTTTGTCGCAATGCTGATATGTTTCCTACTACCAATAAAACTGACTGTTTTCTTTCGTCGACGAGGCGACAATGGTCAGTATTACTTGGATCTGCTGGCTTGTTTTGCCGGAGGAGTATTTCTAGCAGCATATCTAATTTTCATGGCACCTGCCGTCAGGGAACTTCTACTTGATAATCTCATGCGTCCGTACAAGATCGACTATCCGCTGCCTGATATGCTCATCGGTGTTGGGTTCTTCATACTTCTACTTCTAAACAGGGTTGTCATTTCAATGAGCAGGGTAAGTTTTAGTAGTACTCTTAACGGAATAGTTAATTATAAATGTATTATCATTAAAATGTTATAAATATTGTCATATATTGTTCCTTCGAAGGCTCTGAATTCAGTTTTTTATTTGACTCCCAATGAGGGTTCCTATTGTTAGCGCACTTAGCGGTTAAGTTGAACTCGAATCACACATCTCAGGCATCTGATATAGGCCTATAGAGATGTGCCGTATCATCCTTACATTATCCATATTTTGTTCTCCTATATTTAGATTCGAAGATCAATTTAATTAATTTACTAATGCAGAAATTGATTGTTCTAATTGAATATAATTCATTATGGTCTTGCATTGGTTTGAACCAGGGCCGGCGCCAGGTTTAACAAACTGGGGGGTCAGCACATTTCTGGGGGGGCCAGACTATGTAATAGTTACTCACCAGAGAAAAAACTGGGGGGGCCAGAATGAAAACTGGGGGGGCCAGGCCCCCCCTTGGTGCCGGGCCTGTTTTGAACTCACATTTTTACCTATTACTTTGTTAAATATTTATAAAGAGCTCTACATATTTTGTCTAAATATTATATTGTAATTCTATGGCCCATGCTGACACATTTGCAGTTCAACCACAAGATGCAATACATCTATTTCAATGCAAGCAAATTCAAACATCACTCACACCACAAGATCTATAGATAAACCCCCACGAGGCGGCAGAGCTGCTGGAGACATGGCGGCGGGCCCTGGATGACCCCTCCCAACCCCACCAACGAGGATAGAGGTGATCGGCAGCACGGCCGACAGCCTGGGCAAGCAATAACAACAACAAAACATTGGTTGTGGCATTTTTGCTGCAAACTACTCTCAATTTGTCATTAGTGCTACTATAAGTATGGCATTTGTAAATACACTTGTTGATTAATTGATTGATTGTAATAGATAACGAGAAGGAGCAACTCCAAAGAGGAAGATTTCATGGTTCACGCTCTCCACAATGGAGTCAGCATTGTGGGTGATAAATCCAGTGAATTGAAGCAGCTCAATGGCGATCATCACCATCACAACTGCGTTGATGGCAAAAATTCTGCTTACAGTGATAATCACGGCCATCACTGTGGTGATGGTAAAAACTCCGCTCTAACAGGTTCCGGTAAGTTTCATCACCACCCAGATGGAGAGATTATTGTAGAGGTGGAGGCCGGAGAAGATCTTGTTTTCCAACCGGAATCCAACAGTCCTTATCCACTAGCACGCCGCTCCTCTATCGCTGAAATGGCACACCAGGATTCCATGACCAGAAGCATTGTGATGATGCTCGCTCTCTCACTTGATTCCATTCTTGAGGGAGTTACGACAGGTCTTAAGACGACGAATGTCGAAGTCTGGGCGATATTTATCGGTAACATGGTACACGAGACTGTCATAGCATTCTGTTTGGGTTTGCAGCTCGTTCGCGTTCACGACACCCTCAAACCTGTTATAATTGCTGCCATTGCCTACTCATTAATGAATCCATTAGGACTCACCGTCGCTACTTTGGTGTTTGAAACGGTAGAGGAAAGTCCTACGATTGATCTATTTAACGGCTTGTTTCAAGCTCTTACGTCAGGCTGTTTTATTTATGTGACATTCTGTGAGATTCTAGAAGGGCAGATAACGCACAAAACGTCCTATGCTAAAATCATGTGCATGTTCGCAGGGTTTACAGTGTTAGCAGCCTTTGCATTAGTTCCTGGTAGCAGCTCTTATTCCCTAGAGTCATTAACTCCTTCCTGCTTCAACCACTCAATTGCAGATATTAGCGAAAAAGGCAGCTAATGATGACATAATATTTAGAAGGGAATGTTCATTGTGAACACTTGTGATAAGAATAATTCTTGGAAACCCTTCCCTTTAATTCAATGCTGGACAGATGTGCATATATTGTCCCTGATGTCAACATCAGATGATGAAATGGACGTTAAATTCGCATTGATTGATTGATATCCAAAAATAATGCTGTGTATACGGATATATTATCGGTATGTGATATGTATGTATACAAGATTTGTAGATAGATATATCTAGTAGGCTACCTAAGTAATTATATCTGGTGTTAAAATAAATAAATCAATTCATGGAGATTTAATTTCTGATTCCTCAACTGTTGCACCATGTGCAGTTTTGTGCACCCAATCTTCAAACTGGCAAGTACAAAATGTGCCAAGAATTGAACTAAGCCTGTTTACAAACCTAATACTGCTCAAGGTGTGTTTTTGGAATGCTGCAGTGACCTTTTTTGTGATCAAATACTATTTTTTTATAATATAAATTAATAAATTGTATTAATTTTTGTATCATGTCGTGGCAATTGTAAATAAATAGCCTATAATTATTATATCCTGTGCTTGAAGATTCCTACCTTTATCCACTAATAAAGGTAGTAGGTAGAATTGCAGAATTTAACGTAGAGTTTTCTATATTGATTAGATGTCTAGTCGTAAGCACAATGGTTTGCATGCAAGAGGTCTCGGTTTCTATATCAGACTAGCTTCTTAGATGAATGTACCATTGCATATTGAGATGTGGGCCTTTGTATAAATGCTTGTTACGACCAGAATTTAATAATAGTTTATATGCTTTCATGGCCAATATGACATTTTTAGAGAGTAAGTGACATATTATGAGTGACTATATTTAATTTGTTACTCAAGATATAGAGCTGCAGTTGTAATAATTCCTAATATACATTGAATTTTCTCATTTGCTTTTTGCTTAGTACTAAGAAGATGTATATATAAATAATTATAGGTTTGGTGTTTTTGTAAATTGTAGCCCTATAATTGAGCTGATAATAAATATACATGAATAATGTTTCTCTGTGAATTGTGTCAATGGGTGTCTATAATTGGCCTACTCTCACTGCTATTTGTACATGTATATCAATTAATTATATTATAAAATCAATTTATTCCTGTCTAGTGGTATCTAGATTGTGAGATGTTCAACTAAGCTATGAGATTTTGAACATTTGAGTGTAGGACACAATTGTAGCACTTTTATTCTATTTATTATTTATCTCTTTTTTTATTTCATTTAATGAATAATTGATGTTTAGCTATAGTTGCACCTCAATACAGTACCGTAGATGTCAATGTTGATGTAATTGGAGTAATTAATTTTACACATTAGAAATATATCGATTTTAAGTTCTGTTTTCTTAACTGTTAGCTTATTAGTGTAATTACATGTATGAACATTGTATTTCCATTAAAAATACCTATTACATGTAGAAAGACTATACCCTTCGCTGCATGTACTCATTACAGGCAGCTTATTCAAATATTGAGGTATCGGAAGGAAATTGTATGTGTATTGTTATACATGGTGGTATGAATTTTCTCACCATAATATTATATGAGATTGTATAAGAGAGAGAGAGAGCTATGTTTATTGAATGATATTCACACTGACATACAGATGAGAAAATACAAAAACCACAGACAGGCAGAGCATTACAAACAAACCAGCATGCAGGCAAAAACAAACCAGCATGCAGGCAAATATAAGAAGAAACGCTTCAGTGTGGGAAAAGAGTTTAACATTTTGGTGACATTTAGAGAGATGAAATCGTTAGCTTGACCAATAGGCTGCCTTGATGAGCGAAGGAAATAATAAGAACTCAATATATTTATTCATTGTTCCTGCAATTGGTTTAGATTGATGTGATCAGATTCTGTGCAACAGTATAGTCTCTGTCCATTAATTGTATATTATCAATTAAATTATGTTTCTCAATTAGTGTGATGTAAAGCATAGTACAAAACATGCAGCGGGCTTTACCAATGGGGGGAAGGGGTTGGGAGATCAATCTCCTTGGAGTAACTGGGCGGGGGGGGTGAGAATCTTGGTTTTTTGGGGGGTTTCCTGTGTGGTTTGGGTTTAAAGCCCCCCCCCCCCTGAATCTCGCACTACAACTAGGGGTTGGGGTTAGACGCCACTGAAAACATGCATACACATAATATAATGTTGCTTACAATTAATACATTTTCAGTATCATTGAATTATATTCCATATTATATATATTGCAGTAATCAATATATGTAAATGTGCAATTCATCATTCCTTTATGTCCTGTATTGTGAAGATTCCAGATGGCTTTGTAAACAGATTCTTCAATAAAGTTGTAGAATATTGACATTGAGCTGATTGATAAGTTTGTACTTTTATAAATTATTATCAACAGTTGCTATAGATATCTAGCTTTGTGTTGTTTTGAGAAATATAAAATAGTAGCCTACATCTTGTTTAGTTGTAAGAGATTAATATTATTTATATTTGTTAGAATTATTGTTTTTATTTAGTTTACATTGGCCATGCATGTCTAATTAGGTAGGTCTGAGTGCGTGTAACGTCAATGTTCAGAAACACAATGCTTCTCTTAAAGGCGAGTCAACACAATCGAGCTGTCACAAAGATTAGGGTTATGCTTATTACAGCTTTACTCCACAAAGCGCCCTACAGTATATTATAGACCGCTGAGTCAGAGTATTAGAAATTGTGTGAAACTACAAAATGTCTGAAATTCTCTTAGATGAAGGTGTGCAATGATTCTTTGATATTAAATGTTTGAATAATATAATCGAATTGGAGGGTGGGCATTTTTCCGATATTCGATATTCGTGTTAAAAAAATGCATAATAATGCAAATCTCAATTTAGGAGCATGTAATGAAAATGTAGGAATAATGTGTAAAATGTTAGTTGACGTAGGCATACTATAATTATAGTTTTTCTAGGAAATTTAAATTCTTTGTCTGTTACATCTATGCTACAAGCGGTACTTGTGATTTTGAATTGATGTAGGCTATGATAATTCATTGGACTGTATTTGAATTGTGAGCATGTGGGAACTTTTGTCTGCATGAGGGTCTGAGCCAATGGCGCAGCTGGTTAAGCATCTGAATCTAGTTCTATAGGTTCACGGTTTGTATCGAAGGGTTTATCCATCACTGACGTGTCCTCCTGGTAAGCGAAACTGATGTTAAATTTAGATTTAGCCTTTATGATATGAGTTAGAATATGCAACACTGTCCAATGGCCATGGCTATGTTGATAGTGTTTATTATTTTGCTGAACATCTTAGTTCATTCATTTGGACAGCAATTAGAGACTCCTCGGACCTGCACGGACACTTAGCGATAAAACCGACGGTGATTGCCTCCAGAAGATATAAGTACTGTGCCGATTAAATCAAATTAAAAGTGCTATTTATCATCTTGTTTTATCAGTGCTTTAATCATTCATCTACACTAGGCCTACTAATAATTACATTTGTTCTGTGTGTGTGTGTAAGAGTTTCGTTGTGTGTGAGATTTCAAACTTATTTCTTGCTACAACGACTCTCTCTCACTCTCTCTCTCTCTCTCTCTCTCTCTCTCTCTCTTTATCTCTCTCTCTCTCTCTATCTAATTAATAAACCGCACTAATTAACATGAAAACTCTCAGAACTCTTTGCCATAACTCTTGTAATTGTTGTATAAGATACGAGCGGGCCTGTATCACGGGCAAATAGATAGAAAAATATAATGTATTAGTCAATAGCAGCTGCGATTAATATTACTTAAAACACACTGGTTATCAATTGGTGGCGTATTTAGAATGTAAATAGCCTTCCATCGTAAGAGATTCAAACTTTGTGTTTTCTATATTAACATAAAATTAGTCGGCTGAATTATTTGTTGTCATTTACACTACCTTGGCCTATGTTAGGTCCGAGAACCAAGAGAATTGACCAACT
The DNA here is from genome assembly GCA_034695365.1 of Enchytraeus norvegicus. NCBI lineage: Eukaryota > Metazoa > Annelida > Clitellata > Enchytraeida > Enchytraeidae > Enchytraeus > Enchytraeus norvegicus. The sequence goes on along the minus strand of JAQFZF010001407.1, from coordinate 850 downwards.
AAAAACTGCATTTGTATCGCAATAGGCGACTTACGTAGATCTGTATTGCTGTGAAGGGTGTAGTTGTCTGCTTCATGATTTTTGTGTAAGAGTACTTGACAATTGTCAATACTCTTGCAGAAATCTTGCCAAATCTGTCCCGGTTGGATGGCTTAACCTGTAGCAACCTTGCCTGATAAGAAGGAGGCCACGGGTTCGAGTCCAAGATGGGTCCGTCTCTGACTGTTTCAGTGCATACAGAAACACACGTTAAACTTAAGTTTTCTGCGTAAATTACATTGTTTGTGGCCTACGGCCGGCTAGGCTACTTTCCTTTCATTGTTCAAAGCGCATCTGAGATACTTTGTATATAGAGGCGCAATAAACTACTCTTTTTGTATTGTATTGTAGCTTGTAATTGTAATTATGTAATTGCTTAAGGATTAATTATGTCTGGGAGTATAATTTTGTATAAGAAACATTGGTTAACTGCTATATGTGTTTGTTCATTTCCTCCTATAGTGTTCTATTGCAGGACATAATAATACAATGCAACGCATTCAATTGATCAGTCAATCAATGAAGATTTAAAGTCCATTTCCTCACCCGAAGGTGATGTCAAAGATGCCATTATTATCCTCAAAACCTGGTGGGCAGGAGTTGACTTTTTAAATTCAACACTGTGCAATGCTGTCTCCTCCTATCGTTTGTCAAGGAGGCTTGAAAGGGCTAACCGAAGCTGCATGTGGTCGTATCAGGTGGATAACTCAGATCTAGAATTATTAAGAAAAATAATTTACTTAACTTCTCATCTCATTTCGACCCGATTAAAGATCGGTAGTTCGTCATAACAGTTCGCGACCCGGCATTT
>JAQFZF010001406.1:0-14176 GCA_034695365.1 Enchytraeus norvegicus | reverse complement strand
AAGTTTTTTTACTTATAAACAGTTAAAGACCTTAGAGGGGTCATGCTCAAAAGACGTCCGACTGTGTGTGTGAGGGAGGGGGGTGGGGTAGAGACAAAGCGGAATATGAAATGGAATAAAATGGAAGTTGAAATATGGAATAAAATGGAAGTGTACACTAAATGTGCACTGAATTAGCTGGCACTTGTGTTTCTCTGTTCCAATATAACTTAGTGTGTTTGCGAGTAATCCGCTTATAAATATATAAGCCTAGGGGTCATAAATGGTTATGCAGATTTGGACAAATGCGGATCGGTGGAGGGGGGGGGGTGGTGTCCAAATTTTATGAGGACGACTTCAGTGGATGACCCCCGTGCTATCTCTCATTTAAGCCCTGGCCACCGGTCACCATCTTCCCGGAAACTAATTGTACTCATGGATTGGTGCTCTGTCTTGGGCTTTGCATTGATCTTTTGCTTTACTTATCTTTTTTAAACTTTCTTCATAGTGCTCGATATTGTCACGGATGACGGTAGCACAATGGCCTAATTTTCATTATTGATTGTAATTCTGTTAATTTTCTTTCAGAGGAAAAGTTCGACGTGTAGAATCGGATTCTGACAGGTACAAGGCTAATATTATTATTTTGTTAAGTTTTGCATTTATTACAGAATTTGTTATTTACATATTTAATTTCTTTATTTGTGATATTACTAGACTTTTTTTTATCGAATTTAATTTTTATGTGCCACTTCCAATGCAATCTCCATATTCTGCCATCAATTTTTGATCTCTTGGTTCTGCCTCCAATCTCCAATTGGTATCAAGAATTCTGAGTTATATGAGTCTAGACTGTCACTCTGGTTGCGGCCTTTGGCTGCCAGACTACTTGGCTCTCTGTTGCTAATTGTGGAGCAACAGCAGCATTCTGAATAAGCTTAAGCAAAATTACTATAGGCCTATAACTACTATTTATACTGCAATTAGGTCTGATATATTGCAGTGTCTCGAGCGATATTCACACTAATATAATTATCGTGATATTGGCTCTGTTATTCTCTCTTATACTAGCAAGTCTCCGTGGCTCATTCGGTTCGTGCGTCGGCCAATTTGTGTCGACTGTTGCGCATAAGGTCCGGGTTTCGATTCCCGGTCGAGTCAATCAGAGTGTAAAATCTCGGATGTACAACGGGCCAACCAAGCCCATCATCCCTTCGTGGGTCGGATAACTGGTAGCAATTAGTACGTAGTAGGTGACTACTTCGGAAGATTGCGAAGGTTACCACAGGTCTGGCGTATATGATCCAATTATCAAATTGGACTGTATAGAGTGGGGCTGGCGACCTCACCGTCGGATTAATGACTATGTCACCTGTGTACTGCGATCGCTCAGGATCGGGATCAGCTCCGCGCCTACGTTCGGTAACGAATATGGCACACAACCTTTACCTTTATCGTAGACTTATTTTATGTTATCTCGTCCTGGATCCGAGAACTTGAGAATAGACTAACTGAAAACTGCACTTGTTTCGTAAAAGCCGACTAACGCAGATATTATCATACTGTCAAATTCTACCCGGGTTTCGTAATAGTCGACTGACACAGTTGCTGAGGAAGGCAGCGAGAAACAACCTTAGTCATATTATTTCCTGTAATATTAGATTATTGCAGGTGCAGCAAAGTCTATAGATATGATGGAATAAACTTGTTGGTCGATGGTGTGCTCATAAATGAGCGCTAATGCAAATTGTGAGTAGGAATGTGTACCATGGACCACCCAGAGAGAGAAAGAGAAATTGTATTTTATTTTTCACTTTTGCATTGTAGTAGTGACTCAGAAGATGAATATCAACGACACAGGTAAATTGTTTATTTTACACAGCCTACCTTTAAAATTCTATGTCTGACAAATATTTAATATCTTACTCTGAGGGTACATTTCGAATTTACTGTCTCCCCCATACATTTCTAATCTGCTATCCACCCCATACATTTAGAATCTGCAATCTGTCCCATACATTTCGAATCTGATATCTGTCCCATACATTTCGAATTTGTTATCTGCCCCATTCATTTCGAATCTGCTATCTGTACCATACATTTCGAATCTTCTATCTGCCCCATTCATTTCGAATCTGTCCCATACATTTCGAATCTGCTAATTGTCCCATACATTTAGAATCTGATACCTGCCCAATAAAAGCTTTAAAAATGTAATAAATTTAGTACTGATCAGTGATCGCACTATTAATATTTATTGATTATCATTTCAATTATTTATAATCAAACTTTGTTATGTTCTTTGTAGGCACACCAGAATCAACTACGTATCACCAAGGTAAGCCACTTATTTAATTCTTTCTTTTCTTTCATCATTCAGAACTAAATTTATTAAGCTAACCTAACTTAATCATATGAGTTTAGATTATTCCTGATATCACCTTCGGGTGAGGAACCGGACGTTAATTTCTCATTGTATTGTATTGTAATATTTAATAAATAATAGATTATCATTAATGTATTTATTTAATGAATTATTAATTATGTTCCTGATTGACTAATCGACTGACTAATTGATTGATTGATTGATTGCAGACTGAACGCCTATGACTTGGCAATGCCTATGCCAATGCAAGCCATGCCAATGCAGCCAATGGCTATGCCAATGGCGGCGGTGCCTATGGGCATGGGACTAGGGGCCGGGGTCGGTGCCGCCACCTACATGGTAGGTCGGCCCGTCGCTGGTGTGCCTATGGCCTCAACCAGCACCTTCCAGCCGACCTACGGGGTCCTCCCTCGCATGTAAATCAACCCTCCTGGAAGGATTTCTGGGGTTCTTCTGACACTTTTCTCTCCTCGCTACGAATTATGAATTTGAAAATCTACTGAAAACGTTGCTATATTCCTCTGGATTCAAACGAAGTCAAATTCTCAGACGTCTTCCACGTCATCTGATGACGAGATACAAACGTTAAACTGGTATAACAAGGATACGCAAATACACTAAGGCAGACTACTGTCCCTGACATCGCCTTCGGGTGAGGAATCGGACGATAAATGCTCATCGTATTGTATTGTACAGTGGATTGCTAGTTAATTTATGGACCAGTTCACATAATTCTAAAGATTCCTGATGACCGCTTTCGTGGATATGTTTCAATAATATAATTTAAAATTTAGACTTTTATAGAGTAATTAAAATTTAGACTTTTATAGACCTATATGAGTATTACATAGACCACTCTTTGAGCATAGAGTATTCTTTAGTCTCCTTACTACCTTACAGTTATGCTTTAAATTCTTGAAATACGATGCCCTCAGGAATATAACATGCTGTCTTTTATATGTTATACTACAAACTGAACTCTGCAATTCTTGAAATTTTTCCGAAAAAGAAGATCAAAGAACAAGACTGTAATTTGCACAACTAGGCTGATGTTTTAAAGTCGTCTGCATATTTTACAAGCTTTCACAGTAATTTAGTTTTTTACTAGAGCTCTGGGTTATATAACATGGTATAATAAATAAAGTGTTCAATATTTCTCGGTGTTTGTTTTTGCTATCTGTAATATTACCAGTGTTGGGCACGGGATATTTGTGAGCAGTCCAACCGATAACTGCACGTGTTTCATAAGAGCCGACTAACGCAGATACTGAGGAAGGTAGTGTAGACCCATCTCAGAAACCTACATTTTCCTTGAACAAGGGCATCATTTTAGGTGTGGAAAAGTCAAAGCCTTTGTGATGAGACGGACTTATTAGGTTGCTTGATGGTGTGCTCATTCAACAGCGAGATAGTTGATTGTGTGCATGAATTTTTGCCTTGGAGCTGTCACGTGGCGGAGCACTGGATGGATAGATAGATCCATAATATCTGAGTTGTGAACTATGGCTAGATAAATTAGACCGCTGTGTCACTCCCATTACCGTTGGGTCGGGCAAACTAGATAATACACCAACCAACAACTGCACGTGTTTCGTAAGAGCCGACTAACGTAGATACTGCAGTGAAGGGCAGAATGGTCTGGGCCATGGCTTCTGTGTGCTAGATCAATTGGTCGCTCATATTTAAGACTTGCGGAGGTCTTGCAAGTTGTCACATCGTGTGTGACCTATGGCAGGCTAGACAAAACATGACGTACTGGGTTCAAATCCCGCAGAGCCGATCAGAGAGTAATATCTCGGATGTACAAGTGCCAGATACAAACATGGACGAGCATTGTACAATAGTGCGTGTGTGCCGAGACCATAAGTAGAATTTCGGAGACGAAGAGATGCAAAAATCGTTCTGCATCTCGTCTTGCTATCTACAGCACAGATTATGACGTCCCTGATATCATCGTTGGATGAGGAAACGGACGTTCACCAATCTGTCACCAATAGAACTATTATAAATAACACTTATAATTACACAAAGGCTTCATTTATTAGTAAGATTCAATGATCCTTAATTATAAATAAAAATGTGCAATTAAGAGACACAACCCGTAGTCTATATACAATGATACATTATACAATTACATTAGTAAAAAACCTGATAATACTAGACATAAAGGTCAAGGTTAAACTGGTTTCTTATAGTTAGTAGGCGAGAGAGTAAGGTTTGCTACACGGGATGAACCAGTAGCACATCGGTTAAGTGTCCGACTCGGGTTCCATAGGTTCACGGTTCGAATCCCAGGGCTCTCCCGTCACTGATATAGTCGTTAGGTCGCGAAACAGACGTTAAAAATTCCGCTTTAGCCTTTAGTTCTAGCAAAATTCCTCTCAGTATTGTTTTCTTGCAAATCTTTCTTGAGTATTTAACAATTCACGACTTTCCACAAAACTGATATTAACAGACTGCAAGACATTGAAAGAGGGGTGTAGGCCGGCCTACCTATTTTGAAATAATACTTTCGTATCAATTAAAAAACTAATAATCAGTCGTTAAATTGAGGGGAACGCGTGGGAACGCCGTTCCGGGGCCCAGTGGAAAAAGTCACCAGCGTTCCGGGGCCCAAAAGAACCATTAGCGTTCCAGGGTCCAGAAAAAGAGTTGCCGTTGGCGTTCTTGTGCCCCTTGATTTCCAATTTAACCACTGCTAATAATTAACTGCAAAGTAACCTTGAAAATTGAAATAGAGCAAATCATGTCAAGTAAAATTTGAATGTGATTAGCAACTTCTGCAGTTTATCAATCAATCAATATACAGAATGTAACTCTAGTTTCTGTGCTCAAAGATATTATCACAGTACCAATTTCAGGGTAGAAAATCTGGTTGCAAAATCAAATGCTTTCCACATTAGCCTGTAGAGTCTATGAATATTGGTGATTACACAATATTAATTTCAGGGGGCGAGAAACAGATTAAGCTTGGGGGGAGGGGGCATGGCGTCAGACTTGTTGTGTTATTTCAACTACCATTGTTCGATCAATCAATCAATCAATGCTAATTTACATCCGTTTTATCATCTGACGACGACATCAGGCACTTCTCCAACAACATTTGAACTACCAGCCTGCCCACCCAAACAGGACAAGCAAAAACAAATGCTGCAGAAGGGATGGGCCTATAGGCCACAGTGGAAAGTATTCGATTTTGTGCACCCCGGATTTCTGTACGCTGGAATCGATACTGTGAGAATGTATTTGAGTACGAAACTGACCAGGGTGCACAAGCGACCTGACCCTTTCAAATTCCCTGACTTTTCCCTGACCTCCGAAAATTTTCCCTGACCAAATTTTAACCAAAATTAAGCACATCGCCGCGTACGGTTTCAAATCGCGGGCTTTCAAAAAAAGATTTCTAACCAATGCGCCAAATGGCAAAGCATAATAAATGATGATACATATCCCATCTTAATAACTAACTCATATTTTTCTAATTTATTCTATTTTATTTCATGTCTATTCAACTTTGAAAGCTACTGCAGATGAAAATAAAAATTAGGAAAAATTATCACATTTTTTCCCTGACACGAGATCAAAATCCCTGACTTTTCCCTGTAAGCCAAATTCCCTGACTTTTCCCTTTTTTCTCTGAGTGTGAGCACCCTGCTGACGTTAAATTCTGAATAAAATTGAACGTCTAATGTGTGGCCAAGAACTGCCACTGCATAACATGAAAATAACTGATAATTACAATTACTAGGTCGACTCACAAAGATACTATTATGAAATCAAAGAACATGTTGATAAGTTTACCTTTACACATCATCAGTGTTGTCTACAAATGCAGGGAGGGTTGGGAGATAGATCTCCCTGGGAAAACTGGGGGTTGAGAATCTCGGAGTCTTTGGAGGATTCTGGGGGGTTTGCATTTAAACCTCCCCCAGAATCTCCCACTGGGGTTAGACGCCACTGCATATTATACAATACAATTAGAGTATCCCTGCTAAGCTTATGCAGTCTTTGATTAATCAACAAAATTTCAACTACATAGTCGCAATTATCTACAAGAAATAAATGAAATTATGCAGTTGGAATTGTGCCTTGAGCCATGAATATATCTCTTCAACATGAGATTTGACTCGAGAGTTTTTATAATAACACTTAACTAGCAGAATGTTTCAAATTGAATTAATAGAATTATAAAAACAAAACACGGCTTAAACATCATTCTGCAATACTGCAAAAATTAAATTATTTGTAAAGATGCTTTTACTTAATTTGCACAATATTTAACTTAAATTATTTGTTAAGGTGACTTTCAATTCTGATTTATTTTCAGATGGACGGGCAAATCATTAGCACATTTGATTCGCAAGCAGTAGGTCGCAGGTTCATTACCAATTTTTGCATGATCATGGACAGACCTCTTCTTGAATGAAAGATATAGATTTTAAGCTCCAACGTTTTAATATTTTTTCTTTTATGGATTAATTGATTTGCACCGTGTTTGACTAGTGTTACATCTGTTGACGACTATTTTCTTTCAGCACTTGCGAATTGCTAACTGCGTTTGAGTGGACCAGTTAGTATTGCTTGCGCTGTTGGAGACGTCTCTGATATCGTCGTCAGATGATAAAACAGACATTAACTCCATTTAGCATTGTACTATATATTTTTACAATTATTTTAAAATAAAAAGAATTAGAAATGAATCAGAAACATTTTAGCCAATAGTCGGTCAATTACGACGTCTTAATTAAATCTTAATTAAAACAGAAAATGATAATGCACGATAATTAATTAAAAATAAATCTGCAAGAAATGATTTCTAATTCAGACATTTTTATTTGACCCTTTTTTTACAACTGCAGCAATAAAAAACTGGAAACCTGTAACATCTATTTCAATAATCGTCAAAGCTCATCAGTGATTTAAAAAAAGTAAATCAGAAATTAGTATTAACCTGAGTTCTAAATTATCATTGGATGAAACCAGAGATTTCACTGAATTATTTGTAAAATTATGTGAAAATTATCAAATTATGCTGTCCAATTCAGCTTATCAAAATTAGAAAAACTTGCGCTTAATTATCTTTCAAACTCGCATTGTAATAAATCAATTCTTCTCTCAACTTAACTAATCAGTAACATAAATCTGCAATTCGCGGGTCTTTTAATCTAGTCGATCTCGAGTAGCCGGGCCACGATTCATTCCATACTTAATGAATCGCTTTTATAAAACCCACCGGGCTGTTTACACCCAGGGTAAAAAAAAAACTCAGAAAAACTAATCAGTAACTCTACATTTCAAGCCCTGGCATAAAATCAGATTAACTAATAATAAAGTTACTAATAATGATATTAACGTCCATTTCTATCATCCAGGGATGATGTCAGGGACGTCCAGTTTAATGACAAAATCATGGCACCATCTGATCTGAAGCACCATCAGCAACGAGTCGATTCAAAGGTCAAACTACAAACCTCTACTACGCAATAAAAGTAATTTAATCATAAGAAACAACTTAAAATTACTAAGAAATATTGACTTCAATGTCAGCCTAAAGCTTAACTATAAAGTACTATAGAGTCTATACTACATCCCTAACATCTTTTCAGGTAAGGAACCTGAAGTTAAATGCCCATAGATTGATTGATACAGGCAAGGTAAATACATACTGCAAAAATATGTAATCCAAAAATGCATATAAATGATACAGAAATTCCTAATTTACAGGCATAATATAAAGAGGAATCATGGTTTAATTCCTGCCTCTGTATTCAAGCAAGCTGTCAGATGAATGCCATAATAGTACAATAACCAATAGTATATCAATCAGTGGCGGCGCCAGACCGTCCCAGCAACCAGGTCATTAAAAACTAAAGGCAGATCGTAAGAAACAGTAATGTATATAGACAATATAATAATCAGGCAGGTCTGGTCCCAGGTCAGAGGCTTTTTTACCAGGTCATGTGACCTGGTGCAACCTTGTGTGGTGCCACCACTGATAACCATTAACCAATTATGATAACCATTAATTAATGATATTGAACGATTTCCATCATTATAATTGATATGATGACATTTAAAGTACAGTACTTTCAAAGTCAGGACATTTAGTCAGGACATTTAAAGTCAGAACATTTAAAGTCAGGACATCAGGACAGGACATTTAAAGTAAAGTACAGTACAGTACAGCAGAGCGGGCACAGATTTAAGGGACTGGGGGACCATGGACACGCCAGAGATCTTAACTATAATTGAAGAGATAGGAGTTTCGATTGAGTTCTATGTTATAACTTTTCGAGTTAAGAGATTTTGCTAGATCTGACTAGTTTATTAACCCTGAACATGTTAAATTTAAAGTCAGTTTCTACATCCCAGTATGATATCGGAGATGGTCCCTGCAGCCACCCTATACACTATCAGTGACTAGTATGCCCAGACTTTCACTAGTCATGTTGATATAGGGTTTTGTCGAAGTACTCCACTCTACCTTGCCTCTGCATGGTGCGCCATTTGTCCTTTATATCGATGTTAGAACGGAAGGGCAGCAGATGTTGAAACATGGTCCAGTTGCCTACCCCGTACTTACGCACACACTTGTACACCAGCTGCAACAGAATAGTAATAATAGTAACAATAAAGATTTAACGTCAGTTTCCTCATCCAGGGATGATGTCAGGGACGTCCCAATAGCATATATCACTACAAATCGTTTTTTTGAAAAGATAGATGACTGAAGAAAAACAATAAAAAATAGAAACAAAATGTTAAAATTATTTTATAAGATTAGGGATTTGGCTCGAGGCATGGGAACGATTTCCAGCTCAGTCGACAAAGTATCCCCAGCACCAATGGGCGCGGGTTCGTATCGATGCCTGGAGGATGAAAGGCTAATCGTGTACCTGCACTGGTTGCATTGCGCGCCCATTGAAAGGCAGCTTACGTACGATTAATCATGGGGTACAAATATATAACAAAATCACAAAAACTGCAACTAAGAAATAAGAAAGGAAACTAGAATGTGTGTCTGCCACAGTGTGTCATGTGTGAATATATATGGAAATTTAAAAATATATATGTATAATATAAAATCTGAAACTGAATATTTAGAAGCATAACATTTCACATCCAATACAATACGATATGGGTTAACAGTCCATTTCACATCTGTCGACAATATCAGGGACGTCTTCAATAGCAACTAGCCATTCTAGTTGGTCCACTCAAACAGCAAATTACAAGTGCTAAAAGAGAACAGGAGTCAACACTGGTCAATCACGGTGCAAGTCCATTTATTCATTGGCCAACAATACTAAAATTAATGGATTTACATAGTTATCCAACAAGAAATTATTCAACTTGTTTCTTTAATAGTGACATTCTATGCAACAGACTGCCGGTGGCAGTAGTCTAGTGGTTAGCGTGGTGTGCTCAGGCGTAAGATGATTGAAGAGTTGTGGGTTCAAACCCACCTCAGACTACAGAAAAATAATAATGCCACCGGTACTGGCTAATCGTGAATCGTACCGTGTTTGCTGCATGGTGCTCTCTTTACGGCAATGGTACGATTAACCAGTGGGAAGGAAGACTACAAAAAAGAAACAGAAACTAAGCAAGGAAATCATGAAAACACGTGCAGTTGACATGTGTGGAATAAAAGAAGATAAAAATACATGACACAGTGGTACTAAATGAACAATGAAAAGGAAAGTAGTCCTGCAGCCTAAGACCATTACCAATGTGGCAGTCTAGACCTCTGCAACTCTGTATTAAACCCGGGATCCCAAAATCTCGGCCCAAAAACGACCGGGATTCAATCCCAGGATTGAGTTTCCCAATCCCCGGATTTCAGGATTAGACATTTTTTATTTAAGAAATATAAAAACGAAAAATATCTCTCTTATTCTACAAATATAAGTTGGATACAATGCATGATTGAAGTTCAATTGACTGAGTGGTTCATAGACCTACATGACCACAGTAAGTTCAGTAACTAATAGGCCTAGGTCTACTGTAAACAATAATATTGTAGCCTCCGAGTATAAGGTCATCACGATTCACATATCTTCATTGTTGCCTATAATTATAATGTGCTTTGCGTAACTTGTAGTCTAATTTATAATGAAGCGAAACAGTAGATTTCTTCATAATGATAAATTCAGCTAATAGCTAATAAATTGTGCATATTTGGATGATCTATCTCTATTTCTAGTGCACTGCCAAATGGCAGATCCAAGGTAAATATTCTGAATCTGAAACACAATCTACTATCCCGCTCACTAATGAGCATTACATCGATCATTGAGTTGATCCTATCAAAAAGGCTATGCCTTTACCAGACCTAAAATGTAACATTTTTCTTTAGAATATATCTGATGACTTCTGAGGTGGTTTCCCGTTGCCTTCCTCAGTATGAAGTCTATATGATACTATCTGCGTTACTCGGCTTTAACGAAACATGACATGCATGTTGCAGTTGGCCAATTCTCAAATTTCTCGATCCAACACGGAAAATTTGGATGATAAGGAAGATTAAATATATATAAAATAAATAAGTATAAAATTCGGCGATAGGCCTAACTTCCATATTTAATTTTAAAATCTCTATCACAGGCTTACATAGCCCTTTAAAATTATTTTGTTAATATTCAGTAGGCTATATTTACGCATTTACGTTGCAACAATTATACCAGCCGTGTAATGATTATAGCCTAGGCTGATACATCATCCATAGCAATAATATTATCCATCGAGTACTATAGAGCTCAATTTGAATACTAAATAGCAAAGTCAAGTTACGGTTAGTGTACTGTATGGTCATTTCAGCTTGTAGACTACTATAGACCCATATTTTCGTCAACTACGTGTGAATACATGTCGACTTCTTTACAGGCTTCGTCAATCTCGGGATTGAAAATTGCTCAATCCCAAAATCCCGGGACTGAGCGGCGGGTTTCGGGATTTGGATCCCTAACCACATGGCCGTTTACTCTGCACATAAGTCATCATCTATCCAACTGTCCAGTGCTTTGCCTCATGGCTACGTTAAGAAATAAAATAAAATAAAGTAAATGATTACAAGTACGCTCAAATACAAATTTTGCACGTTAAGAAATTTAATTAAATTGAGAGAATAAATAAATTAACCTTTTCTTCAGCGTCTGTCCAGGCATATCTCTTTCTCTTTGTGCCTCTAACTGTCACTTCGCTTTGTCTCATGTTTCTCCATCCAACGTCAAAATCGTGCGAGCGTTCTGAGACGTGACCGACATCGACTTGTTGGTGTTGTCCACCCTGGCTGACGTCCTCTATATCATCATCGTCATCTGATGATACAGGATTTTTCCTTCTTGCTACAGCTTTAACTCGTTTATCTTTTGAACAACAAGGCACGTCTGCGATGTTATCAGAGGACGCGGCTTTGTTTTTTCCTTTTGAATGCGAGCTTTTCTTATCACTTGAGCAACATGGTACGTCTCCGATATCATCCTGAGCAACAACAGCGTCAATTTTTCTTTTTGAGCCAGAATTTCCTTTTGAGCAACATGGGACTTCCCCGACATCATTAAAACTGTGACCGACATCACTTCTATTGGTAGCAGAGTTTCCTATATCTATCAAATGCATCGATACTTCTCTGACATCATTGACAATATCACTTTCTCTCGAAACATCATTTCTTATATCACCTGCACTACCGGCTATGTCCCCGACGTCATTATCACGAGCATCTCCTTCAACATCATTATTTCTGTTATCAGTGCTACTTGAATCCAGACTTTTGTCACCTCGTCCTCTGCTATTTTTAACACCCAAACCTTTGCTACCTTTCACAACTGGTCCCTTATTAACTTTTATAATCAGTTCCTCACAGCTGGAAACACCCTCATCTTTGTTCTCATTCTCTTTCTCTTTTTTATCTCTTTTTTCTCCGTTCTTCGAGGTATATTTTGATGAACTTGATTCCTTTTCTCCAGAAATCACATTTTCTATATTTGATCCTACTGGCACGTTTTGAGCATCATTGTCAGCTCTTTCTACTAGGTCACCTTGTTCTACTTCAGTTCTTGTATTCAATGACTTTTCAGCTTGCGATATCTTTTTCTTCTCCTTCCCAGTGGCCTGTATATCTTCAATCGCTATGATTTCTCTACTTATTTTCTCACTAGAATCAGTAATGTTACCAGATTGTTTGCTAGAAGTTGGTTTCTCCGACTGCGCTACCGATTTGTCCCCAGATAGCACTTTTACCTTATTTGTTTTCTCTCCTACCAGCTTTGCACTATTTTTTAAGGAGTTTGAAGCTGGCGAGATTCTTACCGTCTTCGATGCTGATTTTTCCCCGGAAGAAACATTTTCCGTATTTGTTTTTCCTTCCGTTGACACTGCTTCAGCCGTTACAGTATTTTTAACTATGGAAGCCGGTGCAACGATTGATGACTCTGTAGCTGATATTTCTCCAGAAGATTCTTTGTCCATAATTCTTTTTCCTCTCAGCGTGGCAGCATTTTTCACAGCACTAGAACTAGCTGCTTGTGATGATAGGTGGGATTTTTTGGCAGACAATTCAGGTGAAAGTTCTGTGGCAACTCGTTTTGAAATTGGTTTAAATGTCAGGGTTAACTGCTTCTTGGATTTCGCGTTGATTGTCGGAGATGTCTGGTTATTTTTTCCAGATTGTGATGAGAACGCTAGATTTCTTTTCCTGGATTTTCTTGAAGAAATTTTCTTCTGTTTCCAGGATTTTGTTGCATTTTTTGCAGGATTGGAGTTTGTTGAATCGTGTGACACTTCATCGTCAGACGAGATAATAATCTCGTTGGAGTCGCTGCTGTCATTACTGAGACTACTATTATTTGACATCTCGCTGTCGTGATGATTATGTCCATGGATTTTATCGGAACAACTGTTATCAATGTCAGAATTCTCTTCAACTTCATCTCTATCTTGACTATTACTATCTTCGTTCTTATGAGCAGACTCATTTACAATAGCGGTTGTAATAATATCATCTACAATATCGCGATCATCAAAGTCCAGGCTAAGATTATCCGTTACACTCTCTGATGGCAGCTCTACTACTTTACTCTCCATTGAACTCAATTCTATCACAGTACAGGCCTGCAGCAAGCTTTGGGATTGTTGAAATTCAGAATGTTCAGCTTGAGACTGTGATGAGGCAGTCAAAAATTCTTGAGATTGCAAAGAGAATTGAATTTGAGAGAGGTGGGACTCTGTGAATTCGATTTGAAATTGTTGCGGTTCAGAGAAGTCAGTTTGAGGTTGCTGTGCATGAAACAATTCGGTTTGAGACAGTTGTGATTGAATGAAATCAGTTTGAGATTGTTGAGTAACTAAATCTATTTGAGATTGTTTCGATTTCTTTCTTAGACTGTTCTCAATGTATTGATCGAGTAAATCTTTCTGAGATACACACTCATTATCTTCTACACTAGATGCCGCATCATCGACTGCAATGGAGTTAATATTTATCCACTCAATCTCAGCGGGCTCACTAACGCAGTCAGTATACTGATCGTCGCTCAGTTCAGTATCAATGTGGTCACTTATTACGTAAGTACCAGTATCTATATCTCCATGATTGCTCGTGTTTTCCTTCTCTTCTGCGACGAGAGAGGATTCATCCGCTTTTGTTTGATTGTCACTATTAACAGAATCAGTGTTGTCGTTTCTATCTCGGTTATTACTCGCGTAACTAGACAGTTTTTTGTCCACTAGTGAAGTTACATTATCAACAACTGCTCGGCTACAACCTAATTCTACGTTTCCATTGCTAACGCTATCATCCTCCGTTGC
>JAQFZF010001405.1:0-14176 GCA_034695365.1 Enchytraeus norvegicus | reverse complement strand
GTAGATCAGGAGCTAGCTGATTGGTTGATAGCTGACACTGCTGCCGAGGCACCAGGAAAGAAGAAGATGGTAGCAGTGGTCGTAGTGGCTGGACCCAACCAACAATATCACTTCATACAGATAATAGATGGGTCGGAGGATAGGTAGGTCCACAATATCACTTTTAAGATACAAATAATAGACGGGTCGAAGGATAGTTAGGTCTACAATATCACTTCATACAGATAATAGACGTGTCGGAGGATAGGTAGGTCTACAATATCACTTAATACAAATAATAGACGGGTCGGAGGATAGGTAGGTCCACAATATCACTTAATACAAATAATAGACGGGTCGGAGGATAGGTAGGTCCACAATATCACTTAAAACAATAATAGACGGGTCTGAGGATAGGTAGGTCTACAATATCACTTAATACAAATAATAGACGGGTCGGAGGATAGGTAGGATCTCTAGATTGTTGGTTATACAATGTAACTGTTAGGGTTAGGGCTAGGTCAATTCCTCATTCAAGTAGGATGCTATATGCTGTTGCAAACCAGAAATTCTGATTTCCTTTTTTGCTTTTGGTAAAACGCTATTTAAAGTGGTAAATGCACAAGTTTGTCAGAAGACAATCTTGAAGTCAAATATATTATGAATGTAGTTGAAAAAATTAAGAGTTTAAGATTGACATTTAACTGGATTTGCAGTCTTGCAGGTATCCAATTTGTAACTGAATTCCGGTCCTGTTTCAGTATTTACTAAATCAATATCAATTTGATCATTTCTGATATTTACTAGGATATTTATATGCAAAGCAATAAAAATCGAAATTTGTTCCGATATCAGATTTTAAATCAAAGTTGGTTTGCGGACAAAACATTTATTAGCATCCCTAAAATTTCAAATGAACGAATTTTAAAAGTCTAAAAATAGAACGGGGGCAAATAGAGGCAGTTTATGATGTAGAGATAGGATAAATTGTGAAATGATTGATAACTTTGATATTCAGAAATACAGCACAGAGTTTTTTGTATTATCCAATATCCATCTTCAAAGTGTAAAAATAATTTTCTTTAGAGTTGTGGAACTTGTCTACAGCTTTTGAAACATTTCAACTATATTTGATAAAAAAATTGTGTTGTCTTCTAAAAATTGGATTCTGCATCTGCAGTGAATCACAATTTTATTAAAATTCTGGTCATAATATATGACCAGAATTTTTAGCTTTATCTATTTTTTGGTGTTATTTTGTTTAGCATATATATATATCTATTATTTTGTGCAATTAAATAAATATTTTATTGTTATAATTATTTGTATTTCCGGTTTAAATTTATTAACCTCCATAAACACCATTGTTTAATATCATATGACTAATGAATATATTCTTAGTTTATTGTCAATCTGCCAATAATGTTTATGCGGTTTCGTTTTATATTAGCACTCGCCTAATAAATATGCATTCGATTTTAAGGCCTGTTTCTTCATCCTATGATGATATCAGTGTAGTTATATGTGTGTGTGTATGTGTGTGTGAAGTGATGATATGTCGGAGGATGAGGAGGATACAATGGAGAGCGAAGTAGAGATAGAGAGAAGGAGAGAGGAGGACAGGAGGAGGTCACTAGAGAACATGGCTACTAGGGAGAAGATGTTGGCACTGCGCCAACAGATGCAGGAGTCAACACTGCGCAAAAAGGTCGGCTGTTCATGTATTAACCATTATTTATTACTTATAAATTACTGTACGGTTTAATTTTCTTACTTATTAGCAAACACTGAAGTAGTTTATAATGCCTGATAATATTGTCAGCTGATGAACCTGGTATTATAAACCTTTGCTCTTCCCTATTAAGGAGACCTGCACTTTACTGCTAACTGAGCGTGTACCTCTGTTACGAATTATGATTAAGGAGATCAAAAACTTTATTTAAATTAAGTGCATAGATACTGTATTGTTACACATGATGATATTTGTTGTAACACATAGATACTGTATTATAACACGTTATGATATTGTGTTGTTATGTGACAGGCCCAGAGAGACGCCTCCAGATCTCCCAGTTCCTCACCCGACAGAGAAAAGTCCAGTAAACTACCAGACTCCAAGCAACATCACTCCAGTCTGGGTAGAAAACAACCAGCATTCCACAACCTTAGATCACCAGACCACCAGCTTTCACACGAATCTCTCAAGAAACGAGTACTTCCTCCAATCGGCTCAACGGAAAGATTAGAAAACATAGAAAAATCCAGAAACGGTTCCTTGGCGACCTTGGGGAAGTTCTCAGGGGCGCTGATGGCACGCCGGAGGTCAAGAGAGGAGAGAATAGAGGAGGAGAGGAGAGAGAGACATGTGTCACTGATGATGCCTTCAGGCGTTCAGCCAATATCAGGTACGTCTCCGACGTCAGGCTTGACATTAGAGACCAGTAGTAGAACAGTACAACTGGAGAACAAGAGAACTAGGGTGGCGGTAGATGGCACCTCTAAGTCCAGTGTTACCACCTCTGGTATGATAAAAAACCCGCTGAAGGGTCGCCGAGCCACGCGGGAGGAATTTATCTCCGGTGTAGCTGGTAACCTGGTGGAGGTGTCGAGCAGGGACACAGATCTGTCTGTAGAGGAGAGAGTTCTCTCCACAGACCTCGTGCGCTCTAACTCTCTAGCACGGCGCACCTCACCCACCGTGCGACACATAGATGAGCTCGACCGCACGTCAGACACCAACCTACGACACATAGCGCAGCCGCTGAGAGCGGCACGCCACCTCGTCACCGCTGATGACGTGGCAGGGCTCGTAGCTGCCGGTAGCGCCGCGGTTAAACGTATCGACATCCGAGGGCTTTCTGGGAACGACACCGACGAAGAGGAAGCCAAGGCGGACCATCGGAAGGGCTCGTCAGTGTTTCTGAGTAAGCCGCAAGCGGTGCTATCCGGTAGAATAAACTCTGCTCTGTTTACCGGGCAGATGGGCCGATCAATGAGTCAAAGCAGTAGTGGGGGGATGAGCAGTCACAGCGGGGGTGGGGTGGGGTACAGGTGGGGGGGTGGGTCAGAGCAGAGAGTGAGGGGTGGGGGGAGTGGGCTAGCCATAGAACATCGTCTCTCCTCTACGGTCTGTGTCTAACTTCTGTCGCTAGCTAGCATTCAATTGTAACTTAACTTTTATCAGTTAGATTGATTAAATAACTTTAATTAGTTGTAATTAATTGTAATTAAATTTTGGATTTAACTTTGAATTCTTATGTTATTTTTATTTATTTTAATATATATTATATAGGCCTAATCATTATAATTGCATATATAGGCCTATAATTATAAGATTCCTATCGTTGCTAGGTAAAAGGAATAGGCCGAATTAAGTTAAGCGTGAATGTCTTTGATGCGATTGGCCAGTCTTGTATCGATAGTTTTACTGTGCACCAGGTGTGTGGTGGTGAAGCGAATATTAATAATTATTGACTTTTTATTTGAACTGTTAAAAACGGTGTTTTGACTCAATGTAATTACATTGAGTCAAAACACTGTTTTTAACAGTTTTTAACGGTTTTAAACAGTTTTTAACGTTTTTAACTAATAATTTATTATTAGTTTATTCTACATCCCTATAATGCTTCACAATTGCTTGTTAATAATTGAGTGTAGACCTGTGGAAGGCTCTACAGATCTTTGCTCTACATATTTTGATATTTACTCAAGTCTTTCTCTGTCTCCGTCTGTGTGTGTCTCTCTCTCTCTCTCCTCTCTCTCTCTCTCTCTATACTATTGTGGTTTGCTCTAGAAGGTTGCCGCCATTCTCGCGCCAGAGACGATCTCCATCACTTGCCTGCCTGCACTGAACCACGGCGTCGTGCAACAGAGTACCACGCAGCCAGTCGTCAAGAGGTGCAGCGTGTGCGCCAAGAAAACTGGACTAGCGACATCATTCATCTGCAAGTAAGTGCGTGGGAGGGTGTGGTATGTGTGTGTGTGTATGTGTGAGCTTGGTGTGTGGGTATGTGTGTGAGCATGTGTGTGTGCATTTCTTTCCATGTGTCTGTTTGTGTGTGCGTGTGTGTGTACATTGTGAGTGTGTGTGTGTGTATATGTGTGTGTGCATGTCTGTGTATGCGTGTCTGTGCATATGTCTGTTTGTGTCTGTGTGCATGTGTGTGTACTGTATGAGTGTGTGTGTATGTGTGTGTGCGTGACTGTGTGTGCATGTCTGTGCGTGTGTCTGTTTGTGTGCGTGTATGTATACAGTGTGAGTGTGTATGTGTGTGTGTGTGCATGTCTGTGTGTGCATGTGTGTGTGTGAGCCTAATATATGCTACTGCAGAATTTTTCCATGTCAAGATTTATTTTAGTTGAACACCTGATATTTGACTTTAATGAAGGAAAATTTCAAGGTGGAAAATAGGAGTTGAAATTGGTGAATATTTATTTATTGACTTGCGTATTTTTCATTTTTAACTTTAAATAACCATTTTTATTTTGTCCATCTGTACATTTATATTTCACTACTGAACAGAATACTTTTAATTACATTCATTAATAAAATTCTCATTTTCATTAAATCTTTGTACCAATATTACTCAGCGGCAAGGACTGGGTCAACGACGCAGAGTCATTTGAGCAGCTAAATCAGGTTCTCATGTGCGTGGATCGAATCCCAGGGCTCACCTGTCACTGATGTAACCATCTGCCCGCAACACTGACATTTGACTTTAACCTTTGATAGTTGATAACTAATGTTGTATACTTGTTTGTGCTCACAGGTGCAGCAGGCTGTTCTGCCCGGCACACAAGTTTCCAGAGGAACACTCTTGCACGTATGACTACAAGTCTGAGGGCAAGAGAGTGCTGAGAGAGCAGAACCCTGAGGTGGGGCCCTCCCGCGGCCTCAAGAAAATATAGCGACATCTGTCTAGTTAATGTAGCGTAGTAGTATCACAAGTTTTAAAAAGGGGACACTTTTTATAATAAAACAAAAAATTCGACCAATATCTTACAGGCTGATATTGTGTATCTTTGCAGATTTCTCGTTTTAGTTAATATTTCTTAACACTGGTTAAATAGGATTATCTGAAGATATTTAGTTACTTGCCCCATATCGTCAAGCCAGAATTAACCTTGTATGATCGGTAGCTAAGATTTGCTTGGCCATGTTGAGCCATTGGTGAGACTAAAAATTATTAGAATAGATAATTATCTAGATTTTAAACAACACTGAAATGATGACAAGTTAATATTTTTAGTTTACATGTAGTTTTATTAGGAGAATATCGATTATCATCATTTTATCATGCTAAAATTAAGCATGATTTTTAAGAAACTGATTTTGATTTCTGAAATAGATTTCATCTTATTGCTTAATTTGTCATAATTATTTGGAACCGTTGTATTATTATAAAAATGGAAATAGTTAGAGTATGATTCCGGTACTTAAGAGTAATTAAGTAAAATGTAAAATGGTTGTGATGATTTACAGTGAGCTCTGAGGACTGTGAGGTGGTTGCTTTATGTATTCAACTCGTCGCTGATGGTGACTGGGTACTCCTACTTAGACGTTAACCTCTAGAGATTTATAATTGGTCTATTTC
This sequence comes from Enchytraeus norvegicus, assembly GCA_034695365.1. NCBI lineage: Eukaryota > Metazoa > Annelida > Clitellata > Enchytraeida > Enchytraeidae > Enchytraeus > Enchytraeus norvegicus. The sequence goes on along the minus strand of JAQFZF010001405.1, from coordinate 8,603 downwards.
AACTCAATTCTTATCATCATCTATTTATTTGAGCAGCGATAGTTTAATTATTAAAATTTTTGTGTTATTAATTCATATTTTTATATGATAAAAAAGTTATTTAGTTAATAAATAATAATATTATTAGTTGTTGTAGAAGACCCTACGACAAAAGACTGTGAATATAATATCCCTGTTGGATGATGCTATATATATATGCTACCGCTTGGGACGTCCCTGACATTGCCTTCGGGTGAGGAACCAGACGTTAAATCCTCATTGATTGATTGATTGATTGTACTTGTTACTAAGTACTAACACTACTCGCAGTATTTGAGTTGATATTTCCAGAGTACTTTCATTTACTGTTAGTATTGTTATATTATGTAAACTGTTTAACCTCAATGCAATCTATCAGTTGTTGTATATTGTCCTCCCTGACATCGCCTTCGGATGAGGAACCGGACATCAAATCCTCATTGTATTATTGTAAACTGTTTAACCTCAATGCAATCTAGTGTATCCTGCAGCATTTAACACAAGTGCCTTCACTGTATCTGTTGTATATCTCTGCTTTACTTGTATTCTACGCTAATTTGAAGTCCCTTTCATCATCTTACAGCAACATCGGGAATGTCAAATTGTGTCAGTTGCCTCACTAGATTGTAAGCCAACCACTAGGTATAGTGGTTAAGATGCAATGACTGAATTCCTGCGATGTATTAGAAAGTCCTGACTCACCCCATTGCTGATGGTACTTTCAGGATTCCGCTGCTGAATCCACCAATAAGACGAGACTGTTTAGGCGAGTTTTGCTATTTGGTATATTATTTGCTATTTAATAGTCATGTGAAATGTAGTGTTGACTTTATGGTTCAGTTTACACAAGATTAGTTTAGCTCATGTGTATCATGCCATTGTAGTGCATTCCTCATGTTAGGTTTATGTTCTCGTCGATAACATCTCCCATGTGTCCATGACATCAACTTTTGATGGGGAACCAATGTATTATGTTCCTGACATGCCGACCTAGGGGAGCAGGCATTACTTAGCGACCCCGCAGCCTCTCACACTCAGATGACTGGCTGTGTTATCAATCTTTATTCTCTCACTGCAAATATTATGTTTAAACTCAATATTTGTGAAATAATATTTGAGGTCATTGCATGAGTGATCTAACGAAATTCTTCCAAATGTAACTTATTAAAACCAATTTTCCTGTATATGATGCTTGACTCGTAGGTATAACTGTGAGCTTTCAACTATGTGGGAACATTTAGGGCTAGTTTTTTGATCACGTGGTCACCTTCGATCGGAAGTTTACGTTTGGTTTGTTTGCATATTTTTACATGTAAACTGTGCTCATAAACCTATAGTTTACTTTCAATCTTGTGATCAAAAACTGGCCCTTAGAGTTTAAGCATTCTATATAAAAGGGCTGTCTAACAGTGTCTATTAGACCTGGTGATATATCAAGACAACTTGTAGCCGCTGCGTATTGTCGCTGCTGCGTTTAAAGTGTACACTAAAATGTTACACTGATACCTGTTTGTGTGTTAGTACTTAGTGGTAGCAGCTCAAGTATGGGCTTATAGGCCTACTTAGTGTTAGTAAGTTGCAGCCTAATCAATAGGCCTAGTTAGTAGGTTGCAGCCTAATCAATAGGCCTAGTTAGTAGGTTGCAGCCTATAGGTTGCAGCCTAATCAATAGGCCTAGTTAGTAGGTTGCAGCCTAATCAATAGGCCTAGTTAGTAGGTTGCTGCCTAATCAATAGGCCTAGTTAGTAGGTTGCAGCCTAATCAATAGGCCTAGTTAGTAGGTTGCAGCCTAATCAATAGGCCTAGTTAGTAGGCTGCAGCCTAATCAATAGGCCTAGTTAGTAGGCTGCAGCCTAATCAATAGGCCTAGTTAGTAGGCTGCAGCTCAGATAATTGCATACTGAGGAAGGCAACGGGAAACCACCTCGGAAGTCCGAATAAATATTCCCAAGAAAAAGGTTATATTAGGCCTAGTTAGTAGGTCGCAGCCTACTAAATAGGCCTATTCAAGGTATGCAGCAAGCTTGACGAAGACTCCTCTGTAAAGTCGGCTTTTATGAAACATGGCAGTTGTTTTCAGTTGGTCTATTCTCAAGTTTCCCGGATTCGACACGGGAAAATATAATGACAGTCATTAGGAAATAATAATGTTGTTAACGATGTCCGTTAACAACGCTTTACACAATGAATCAAGACGAGCAACAGAGGCAGATATAATGATGATGATGATGCAATACTGTAGGTACAACTAGTTCAACAGCCCACAACCTCTATCTCTATCTACTACTACTCTACTCATAGCAATGTCTCTGTCCTATACAATTCTACACTGTAGCAGGACCATTCGCTGTTCTCGCCAACTGAAGAGAATATGGAATTTGTTTTATGGGAGTTGGTGCTAATTTGGACTGCTGCATTAAACACCCTATGATATACTTATTCTGTCTTGCTGTGAAATAAATAAATCAATTCAATTCAATGATACAGCGACACTTATATGTCCACGATAGTGTCGCTAGATGATGAAACGGACACTAAACTATAATAGACCGTAAACTATAATATTAACGTCTTATTTCTCATCTTAAAAGATATCAGAACAAAACATAACTCGCGATAACAAATTGGCACATTATTAACATTGCTAACATCAGATTTCATCATCGTCAACAATATCCAGCACTTTTCCTCCTGTAATCTAAATGACTTGATGATGAGTGATTAGATGATCACTAGGGTCGAGCTTGTGATCATAGTTATTATTAGTTAAGACTTGTGGACCACGCTACAGATCTATGACAGAATCTGTTATAAACTATTAGTCTTTATATGAGCAGTCTAGATTATGCATATACAAATATATACTCAAATACACACAACATAATAGACACATGGATGCATGGACACACACATAAACATAGGCACACACATAAGCTTTAATGAGGCATAAACTCAAGCATGAAATATATAGGCACACATATTAATTCACACAACTACAAATAAATTACAAACAAGTACACACACAAGACATACACGACGCGTACATACAAACGTAAGATGCACACACGTAGACGTTACATGTAACAAAATATTGAAAAATATTGATTAATTTATTGTTTTACTTCAACTAATACGAAATGTAAATTGAAGAGCTTCGAAACAAGACCTGGTAACTCCATGTGTCTAGCATTGAGCTACGTTTTTATGATTTCAGTGTAGACAATTGTATGCAAAAAAAGTTTGGCGGCAGAGCTACTGGATACCTGGCGGCGAGCCCTGGAGGAGCGCTCCCAAGGACGAAGATAGAGGGGGTCAGCACCACAGCTGATCCTCGGGTGGGCAACAACAACAACTGTATCAACCCTCAGTACGGTGAACTATGCGTGTGTGTACGTGTAAGATGATGTGATAGACTACTGTATCAACCCTCAGTACGGTGAACTATGCGTGTGTGTGTACGTGTAGGATGATGTTATAGACTACTGTATCAACTCTCAGTACGTGTGGACTGTATCAGCAGGATCTCAGGGTGAAGCTGATATCAAGTATATCTCACTGAAAGGTGACAACAGGTACTGCAATTTAAAATAGTCATAATTAATTGTACCTGTTTCCCTAATCTCGCTAGATTATCTCGTTGCATTGCACCTTTCTCCTTCAGCGTTCAATATTCATTTTAAAGCGCTTCATGAATTTCGTTAAGCTTATGCTAAATAAGAGTTTTTAATTGATTGATTTATTCATTATTATAACTATTTTGTTGTGACATATGCTCTCTGACATGTCCCTGATTGCGTGGTCTGGATGTTGAATTGGTAGTTATTTGATTTTATTTATGACAGTTCCATGCAGTGGATGCATGTGCTATCCTCGCCTGCACCAGATCCGGAGCTTGATCCCAACACATATCTTGACCCACGAGAAGTCTACATAGACTACTTGTTCTACCCCGGTCGCTTCTCTCTTGATGTCATCAGCAAGGCTCTCAATGTATGACTCTTATTGTAGCTTATTTTACTGTAATTCCCAGAACATGTCATTTTAACAATAAAATAACTATTTGATTAGCAATTAAACAACATTACTAAATTAAAAAATTTAGTAAAAATTCTTATTTATATTTTGCTGAGAATGTTAAGTGATAATTGTTTTAATGGTTTTTAGTTTTGAAATTAAAAAATTGTCGTTAGTTCTTTTTTTACTTTTTGTTTTCTACTTGAAAGAGTGTGACGGTCACAACTTTGGTAACATATTTAATTTCGTTTCTTACATACCTGTTTACTTACAGGTGTACCGTAGAGCGACAGAGGTCGCACAGCTGACAGAGATATCTGTTGAAGCTCTCAGGGTTCAAGTCTGTAGTGGTGTGGAAGCTGAGGTACCGTTACTGATAATAATAATAATAATAATAAAGGCGTAACGTCTGTTTTCTCATGCAAGTATGATGTCAGAGACGTCATCCTTTGTAGCTCGATATTGGTGGTGTTGTAATTGTTAAATTGCTGCTGTTGCTCAATATTTTTACTTGCACCAATATGAGCCTATTTGATTCACAAATTAACATTAAACACGCATCTTCTTCTTCTTTCAGGTGTCCTGCCAGTTTTGACGGTCATGGTTTTCCAAATATCTCTGTCTCCAGCATATCTAATCATTTCTGCTTCTTCAACTTTCATGCATTCACTGAGACTCTTTATATAGGTAATTCCTTGTCTTCCTTTGCAACGCTTTCCTTCAATTTTCCGCTTATGATTATGCTTTCTATTTCTTTATTCCTCATAACATGACCCAAAAAACTTTGTTCCGCACAGTACTTAATATATTTCTTTTTGTTGCCATCCTATTAAAAACTTCTTCATGCGATTATTTATGATGATATCTAGCACTATATCGACGGGTTTGAAAGTAAGGCAGTTGTAATAGTAAAAATAATGCAGAATTCAGAGACCTAGTGTCGTCAGTCGGCTAGATATTATTTATTTATTGAGCGATTGATTGATGATTGATTGTAGATACTGTGTAAAGTGGGAGAGTATGAGATGGATGATTCAGAATTTAGAGAACTACAGTGTCGTCAGTGGGCTAGATACTATTCCTGTGTTCTGCAGTATCATCAGGTATGTATCTATGGTATCATCGGGTACTATATAATATAATCTATGATATCATCAGGTATGTATCTATGGTATCATCGGGTACTATATAATATAATCTATGATATCATCAGGTATGTATTTATGGTATCATCGGGTACTATATAATTATATCTATTGTATCATCAGGTATGTATCTATGGTATCATTGGATACTATATAATATTATCTATGATATCATCAGGTATGTATCTATGGTATCGTCAGGTATTATATAATTATATCTACTATATCATCAGGTATGTATCTATGGTATCATCGGGTACTATATAATATAATATGATATCATCAGGTATGTATCTATGGTATCATTGGGTACTGTATAATTATATCTATTATATCATCAGGTATGTATCTATGGTATCATCGGGTACTATATAATATAATCTATGATATCATCAAGTATGTATCTATAGTATCATTGGGTACTATATAATTATATCTATTATATCATCAGGTAAATACCTATGGTATCATCACAAAATGGCTTTGTGGTCTAGTGGCAGCACAACAGCCTATGAAGCATTAGGTCGCGGGTTCAACGCCCAGTTTCACGCTCTTTGAGTTGCAGCCTTAAGCAAGAGCTCTACTTTTCTCGCCATTGCTGTAATAGCAGCAGTCGGTGAACATTTACCAATATACGCTATGGCGACTGCATTAATTAATTAGATATCCAAATTTAGAAGCAAATCCTGGCTTCTGGTATATATTGTGTTTAAATGTTGTATATATTTTTATTCGTACTCTGTCTAAGCACTTCATGCTATCATATGTGTGACATTGTGTGTATATGTTGTATATTCTTGCATATACTATCATATGTGTATGTGTAACAGAGAGCGGCTAAGCTACAGGGTCTGCTGGTTGATGGCTCCTCAGGGTTTGTGTCACTGCTGCGTAAGGGAGGCTCGCTGAGCTATGTGAGACAGTGTGAGCCCATTGAACATCTCTATCACGCTCAGTCCACTGGGCTTAATAACATAGAGGCGTGTCTGACACGTCTCAACAAAGGTATGCCTCATTCAGAGTTAATAGTTAATAATTGTACTAATAAAGGTTTACTGTCTGTTTTTTCATCCAGGTATGACGTCAGGGGTGCTTACTAAGTTTACTCACTTTTTATGTGCCCATGTCTACAGAATTTAGTTTCTTTATTTATTTTTTCTTGCTCGATTTCATTACTCTCCACAATCTATCGGTCAGTTATAATGGCAATAAACTGATGCATATAACATACATGCCAATAACATTCTAGAACGTCTCGTTTCTGCGATATTAGAGATTGCTAACCTCAAGAAACAAGCAATATTATAATTGTTGATTTTTGATCCACTCCACAACTTAATTTTATTTAGACTATTTTAATTATGCGTTGTCTACTATTTTACTCTTTGTAGGAGAGAATGAAGGAGATAGGTCAGACATGGTGGACCTGTGTACATATGTGCAAGCTGTTAAAGAGTTGGTAACAGTGGATGAGGCTTACTGCTATGAACAGACTTTGTTCTACAATGGTAACCCTACAGAGATGACTGCACAACTCATTCAGCGCGCCTCTGATACTATCAGGTAAGCACTGCACCGTGTAGATTGTGCACGGTCATAGGACTTATTAAATTTCAACTATATTTCTAAAAGTTTATTATTTTTTATTTGTTTAATTCTACACTTGACAAGAACTGAGCCATGAAGACTTGCTGATGGCGCCATAACGTAATGCTGGGTGTGTGCACTTTGGTGCAAGTGATTTAATGCATCCCAAGTTCCAACAGATCAGTCTACGACTTTAAATATAAAAATGCCAGCACTCTTGGGAAAGCGTATGTATTCGGTCCTGGGAGGTAAATTTTCTATTTTCGCTAGCTGCCATATCGCACAATTCTGTGCTCTGCCCAGAAAAGGTACAATTGAAAAAGAAGGAACTCTGCGCATTTTGCATATATTTGTGCCCTCGTGTGCATAATTAAGCGAGTAAAAATGACAATAATAACTTTATCAATATATTATATTATTAGTGCATATCCATTATCCATTGTATTTGCTTCTTTAATACGTACCTGACAGCATCCCTGGATGAGGAAACGAATGTTAATCCTTTATTATTACAATTATTATTATTATCACAGAGGCAGAGTGGTGCTAGAGCAGCTAGCGAGTAAGTCAGATGCTCTGTCGGATAGATTCTACGAGGTGACTGAGTCATTCATACAGATGTTAGAGGCTGAGGTTGTACCTAATGGTAATAGCATGGAGGAGGTGGAGGAAGGTTGTTATCATACTGTATAATATTTAATATGTACAATTATAAAGGTTATAATGCCATAACAAAGGTTTTACGTCTGTTTCCTCATGCAGGATGATGTCAGGGATGTCAATAATACAATAATACCATGAGTCAGGAGAAGGGCGGTTAGATATCATACAATATAGAATACAATTAAAGAAGCCGAATCCGAATTTAACGTCAGTTTCATCTCTCGAAAGTGACATCAGTGATGGGCGAGCCTCGGATTCGGACCCCATACATACTGATCTGCAGTCGGAAACCTTACCGATCGTGCCCCTGGCAGGAGCCAGTGGCACGATCAGTAAGATCTATGAATTATGCGCTATAAAATGTCCTTAAATATCGTATTGTATTGCAATAAAATGTTAGTGATTCTGCCTACCAATGCCATGCAATATCGGTACAATGCCGGTGTAGATATTCTTTGTATGAGTAAGGCATATTATAATTTTAGTTACATATGCTGCATATACGAAGAGCTTACTCTTAGGTTTGAATCTAAAGGTATTGTATGTTTCGCTGGATTGGATATTTGACATTTTCACCAGATTGCGAGAAAAATAGTATATGTGTATATTTTATTTAGACGCCGAGGCTGAGCCGCAGGAGAAATGTCCCATCACTATCTCTCAGCTGTTCTCTAGCTCTACGGGGGTCAGTCTTGTCTGTCAGTCTGTGCGTCAGATCATCCAATCACGGTTCTACTTCTGTCGTAATCTTCACATCGTCCTATCTGTGTTCCGAGATGCTAATAGGGTAAGTTTTCTCTTGAGAGAGTATTGTTTGCTAATAGAGTTACTAAATTTGATTGTATGTTACTTAAGTATAAGAAACACTAGATATTACAGAGTCAGTGTATTTAGAGTCAATGTCCATTGTCCATGATGCTTGAAATAATACTGGAATAGTATAATTATGAGATTAACACGATAATACAGTTGTGGTTTAATATCATGGAATTGTTAATTCAATCAAAATGCAAACAAAATAATTCAATTTCCTGCCGGGGCACGTGCCCTGGCGTGGCGCCGCCAATGCTTCAGAATTTTCAATTTCTATTAACTTTGAGAGTGTCCTAGATCACGCTTGGGTGAACTTCAACTCATGCAACGATGGCCAAAGTTTAATTAAGTCTCTGACTATTA
>JAQFZF010001404.1:0-14178 GCA_034695365.1 Enchytraeus norvegicus | reverse complement strand
GGACACACCGGACAAAAGCACCAAATTTTTACCACATGCTAGGTAGGTACTTAGCTTTCAATTTCTGATAGGAACCATCTCCTCAGTCGACCATCTTGGATTTTATAGCGGCCATTTTGAAATATCGGTGATTCAGTATATTATAAATATCTCGGCTTCTATGTCACTTAGGATCTCAAATTTGGTGTCTAAATATACATTTTTGGGGTCATGGAATACAACTACACACTTTTTAATGTATCGGCCATCTTGCATTTTATAACGGCCATTTTGAAATATCAATATATTATCAATATCTCGGCTTCTAAATCACATAGGATCACAAAGTTGGTGTCTAATTATACATTTTTTGGGTCAGGGAATACAGTTACACACTTTTTTAATGTATCGGCCATCTTGGGTTTATAGCGGCCAATTTGAAATATAAGTGATTCAGCATATTATCAATATCTCGGCTTCTACATCACTTAGGATCACACACTTGTTGTCTATCACTGTCTAATTATACATTTTTTGGGTCATGGAATACAACTACATACTCTTTTTATGTATCGGCCATCTTGGATTTTATAGCGGCCATTTTGAAATAACTATATTATCAACAATATCTCGGCATCTAAGTCACTTAGGATCAGGCACTTGGTGTCTAAATATAAATTTTTTGGGTAAGGGAATACAACTACATACATTTTTTAATGCACCGGCCATCTTGGATTTTATAGCGGCCATTTTGAAATATCAGTATATTATCAATATCCCGGCTTCTAAATCACTCAGGATCACAAATCTGGTGTCTACATGTACATTTTTTGGGTCGGAGAATACAACTACACACTTTTGTCCTTCGTGGGGGAAAGCTTTTCCATTGACTTACTCTTCTGACGAAACAGCTCCTTCTTGGCTTCATTCACATTGTCTAAATAACAGTTCTTATCATACAAGATCACGGTGAAGCGTTCTAGTAGTTTAAAATTATCATTATCATTACACACATTTATTGATGTGTGGAATGAATACCATGTGACTATGAGGAAGGGGACACCAGGCTGATTGTCAACTTGCACTATGAAGATTTGTGTTGCTTTTGGTACAGGCAAAACATTTTTCAATATTAACATTAATGCTATGTACGTGAAGCTGGGTGTGAGAAATCCAACGCCCTGCCTGTTTTCCACAGTTTCACGGGATGTGATACCAGATCATCTTTCTTTGGACGAGGACAGAAATCTGCGTGGGAGGCATGCAATTGTTATCCTCAGAAGAAACATGCCTTGTCTACGTGGCACTCTACCCGTACACAGAACTTGATAATGGTATTATTAATGTTAAACTACTAGAACGCTTCACCGTCATCTTGTATGATAACAACTGTTATCTTGACAATGTGAATGAAGGTACGATGAATCATGGAGAGGAAAAATAATAAAATAAAATAAAACAGAAGCTAAGAAAATGCAATCTTGTAAACAGATGCGTCCTGTCATATGAGTGGAATACACAAATAGTTAAAAAAATAAAGTCAGGAAGGAGCTGTTTTGTCAGAAGAATAAGTCAATGGATAGGCTTCCCCTCACGCAGGACAAAAGTGTGCAGATATATTTCCTGACCCCAAAAATGTATATGCAGACAACAAGTTTGTGATCCTAAGTGATTTAGAAACCGAAATATTGATAGTATATTGATATTTCAAAATGGTTGCTATAAAATCCAAGATGGCCGATACATTACAAAAGTGTGTAGTTGTATTCCCTGACCCCAAAAATGTATATTTAGACACCAAATTTGTGATCATAAGTGATTTAGAAGGCGAGATATTGATAATATATTGCATCATTGATATTTCAAGATGACCGCTATAAACCCAAGATGGCCGATACATTAACAAGAAGTGCGTAATTGTATTCCCTGACCATAAAAATGTATATTTGGAGACCAACTTTGTGATCCTAAGTGATTTTGAAGCCGAGATATTGATAATATATTGATATTTCAAAATGGCCGCTATCAAATCCAAGATGACCGATACATTGAAAAAATATGTTCACGTATTCCCTGACCCCAAGAATGTATATTTAAAACCAAATGTGTGATCCTAAGTGATTTAGAAGCCGAGATATTGATAATACACTGAATCATTGATATTTCAAAATGACCGCTATAAAATCCACGATGGCCGACGGAGGAGGTGGTTCCTATCAGAAATTGAATGCTATGTACCCACCTAGCATGTGGTAAAGATTTGGTGCTTTTGTCCGGTGTGTCCACATTTTCATGCTAAGCTGCCCTACTATCTTCAATGGTACATACACACTTTTAGAAACAATATAGTAACTGTTACAGTGTTTATTTTCCGTCCCTTTCTTTCATCAAAACCTATTTCTAACTCATACCTTCTGTCATCCTAACTAGTAACCGCGTACTATATAGTACTGTGTCTTTAATTTATCTATACAATGTTCTATCATCAGATGGCAGATTTAAAATAAAAATATACCCTACACGATCTTGCTCTAATGTAGCTTGATGTATGCTCTAATGTATGGATTTATTATTGTTGTATACTATGTGTATTTCTAGCTTGTAACATTGTGCGTATGTCACAATGAAGTTACTAGTAATAAACTACTTCTACTACTCATCCCATCATGTCATAAAGGCTTTGCCTGTCATGATATTTCTTTTAACGGAGGAAAATGTTCTGAATGTTTAGAAAATGTTTTGGAAAATGTTTTGAATTGTTCTCTAATTAATTAGTGGTTACCTTCCTCATTACACCTGCGCTAGTCGCCACTAATAAAAACCATGCAGTTGCCGATGATTCTGTTTTCAATTATCCTATCTAAAAAAAGAGAGAGACAGGGTGCACAAGAGTGAGCTAGAGAGAGACAGACAGTCAAGCATAGAGACAGAGACAAAAAGACAAACAGAGAGGATGTAGAAAATCTAGAAATGCATAGAGACAAAGTTAGAGAGAGACAGACAGACAGACAGACAGACAGAAAGGATGTAAAAAATCTAAAATACATGTACACAGAGACAATGTTAGAGTGAGAGAGAGAAGAGAGAGAGAGAGAGAGAGAGAGAGATGTACACACACCAAACATAATAGAGATAAATGTTATAAGCCGTGTGATGCACTACATTATTGACCGAATTGAACCCTATGGGTGCTGTAGATGAAGACTAAAACTGTACCAGAACTCTGTTGTCCTCAACTAACCCCCTCTATCTAACTGCACCCACTGACTTCTACCTACTATCTACTCATAGTGCGACAACTCGCTAATTCTATGACATTAAATTGGGTGAATGAGGCAAATTAGGGTTTGAACGTTTGGGGATATTTATCATTTGGTGGTGAATAATTATTTATGCTTTTTCCTATGATTGATAAATTGATATATTTCAGTGTAGAAACCACTCGATCTTGTCTCGAACAATTATACATGATGTCCATGTAAAATTTAAAAATTATAAGATCCTTAATATAATACCCTTATTTTTCGTTTCATTATTATTTAAATAGGAGACTACTAGTATTCAAATCGTTGATTGTTATTCAAATAATGAAGATCTCCGACTCGGTGGTCTGTAATTGACTGCAGGGCACTTTGTGTGGAGTAAAGCTGTAATAAGCTTGACCCAATCTTTGTGACGTTAGTGCTCGATTGTGTTGAGCCGTCTTGAAGAGAAGCCCTTCGGCTTCTGAACCTTGACGTTAAACACACTCATACCTACTTACCTTGTCTTTCCAGTGCTCTACCAGACATCAGGTCCAAGACACAAAATTCTTGCACAGTCTGCCAGACACAACAAATAATAATAAAATTAATTATTATAGTTATAATTAACTTTCAAGCAGCACTTACCAATGCATATCCTGGGAACCCCTGTTGATAAACCATATCCGCTGTCACATTTGTCGCATGAGCGGAGTCCTGCTGTCTTACATCCAGAGCCGCAGTGTGCTGAGCAATCTAAACAGGTAAAAATAACTAATTGAACAAGAAATAAGTGTATTGGGTTGATGTGTACAAGTATTTAACTCCCCGGTTGACAGTCTAGTCGGTCGCAAGCTTGCTTGATGAGCAGGAGGGCAAGGGTTCGATCCTAACCGGTCCGTCTCTGACAGTGTCTTATGATACGCAAGCAGACGGTAAACGTAGCTTACAGATTTACATCTACGTCAGAAACTCGACGTTTCTCTGAAAGACGACTCGACAAACTCGTGCTACAGTTATAAAATTGATTCAAGTCAATTACATCTTTGCTTCACATTTATTACTGCTTTTGCTGCAATTTACAGAGTTCATAGTTGAATTATTAACAGATTACCGGTTTCAAGTCGACTATTATTAATAGCAGTAAGTTAGTAACTGTTATAAATAATGGTCATAATAGTGAAAATGCGTATTTATTACAATGATAATTTCAATAATAATTATTATAGCCCGTGATTGCACAAGGCATACCATGTACAATTGTACATGTACGTGTAGGTCAATAATGAAAATATATTATATCAACTATCAATAAATATTTTATTTTTAATGTTCTTTCCTCTGTATCTGCTGTAGTCACCTCTCATGAGGACGATCAATGTATTCTTGCTCTCTTTCATTGGCTTGATAAACATAATAAACAAGCTTGATGAACTTTACTGATTCACATGTCAAATGTAATTCTTTGATATGATGCACCTGATTGAGTTACATTTTAATTAATATGGGGCCTTAAGCTTCACACCATTTACTAACATACATGTCCCTTGTTGGTTACAGGAAACTTGAGAATTTAGACCAACCGAAAACTGCATATGTCGTTGAGGCGAGAGGCGACTAACGCAGATGCTGCATTGAAGGTTGAGTGAGTAGTCTGCGCCGTGACTTCTGTGTACTTGACCATTTGGTCGCTCAAATTCCAGATTAGCAGAGGTCCTGTCACATCGATTGTGGCATATGTCAGGCTAGGCTACTCAACCCTTCACTGTTCAAAGACGCATCTGAGACTCAAGTTAAGAGTGCGTTATATAAAAGCTGCTGATTGATTGGTATCTACTCGTGATATAGTCGATTGCAATAACATTCCAAGTTATACATAAAGATTTCCAGTAGAATAGTAATTATACGGGCAATGTGTCCGTACTGTATTATTATTGCATAATATATTTATAATTAAAAACAATTTAGAAATGAGATTCAAGCACAATAGTGTTGCATATGATAAGCATAGTCTCGGTGTGAACATCAAACATCAAACTATTAAACAAATTAATGAAACCAAAATACGGTGAGCATTTTTCTTGACTTTGTTTACTACGTGAGACAGTAAGCAACAAAAGCGAAAATAAATGTGCATCCGAGCAACACTTCCTAGTAGATTGGACCCTATATATATCTGTAGTGTATATCATTCTTGATCATGAATTATCGAGCAACTGAAGGGCGGGTTAAGAACTATTTTCTGTTGTGCATGGTAGTATCTACGTGATGTATGAGTCTCGGGTTCGGCTCGTCGGTGATTGTGTTCTTCGGACGTAGAAACGATGTTAAACTCAGTATCAACAGTTTAGTATTGGTTAATCTTGCGGAATCAAAATGTTAATCCATTTTCACAAGTCTATGTCAGAAATTTCTCGAAATTAAAAATTAATTATTTTAGTTTTTCTCTCTAGTCAACTACTTCTTCTTCTTCTTTCAGGTGTCCTGCCGATTCCAGCTTTGAAGGTCATGGTTTGCCAAATATCTCTGTCTCCCGCAAATCTAATCATTTCCACTGCTCTAACGTCCATCCAATCACTGAGACTCTTTGTATAGGTAATTCTATGTCTTCCTTGGCAACGCTTTCCTTCAAATTTTCTGCTTATCATTATGCTTTTTATTTCTTTATTCCTCATAATATGACTAAAAAGCTCACCTGCCTGTTCCGCACAGTATTTAATATATTTATTATTGTTGCCATCCTATTTAAAACTTCTTTATTTGCAATTTTGTAATGTGTCCTGTGTAAGAGATACGCAAACTTTTTCTATAGAACACATTTCAACAGCTTCAAATCTGTTGGCCATAGCTGTCGACAGTGTCCAACATTCACTAGCATAGAGTAGAATTGAATATACTTATGTGTTAAGTATATTCATTTTCGTGTTCATTTGCATATTGTGCTTATGGAATATGTTAGTTAGTTTGTACAATGATTCCAGTGTAGTCAACTGGAATCATAATCTCAGATGCTTAAGTTGGTTATTAATTGAAAAACTAAAACTTGTAAATATTTGACAAATTAACATAAAACTATAGAAGCAGTGTATTGTCACAACAGGTGTGTTTTGCTGCATCACAAATGAAAGAAGCCTATGACCCATACTGGCTTATTATAAATAACTACCTGACATGACACCTTCGCTTGTCTTGCCCGGAATTTGAGTGCCTTAACGATCAGAATATTAAAGCAAAAACCGTAATTGATTTATATATAATTAGCACGTTTGTGAACCAATTAGCTTTCTGATTACAGATCTTAATCATACAAATTAATCAAAGTTATAAAAGAGAAAAATGAGTGGTGAAGGAATTTAAAGTAGAGAAAGAGTCACCGGAGACCTAGAGAAAAGATTAAACAGGAACATTTAACGTAATAGTTTTCTCAGTCTATTCTTCTAGCTTCGAATGCAATCCCGAGAGAGAGAGAGACAGACAGATAGACAGACAGACAGAGAGAGACAGAGAGACAGAGAGGTGTGTGCCTGTGCTTGTGTTAAACAAACAAAGAGAAAGAAAGAAGGAATGCTGGAGACAGAGAAAGATTGCAGGACTCTATAGATTTCCTACTCACTGTTAGAGCACTGTTTTGTAGTGGGGTCATACGTGAATCCAGCCCAGCACACACCGTCACAGTATCCAGCTCCTGCAGTCTTACAGCCGCCCGCACAGCTTGGGTCACACGCTGTGGAAAATAGCAAGGTCAATACTAACTAAACTTCAATACAAAAATAATGATTCACATCCACATTTAGTAACAGGAAATACTAGTGTTCTAACCAACATAACCTTTGTAGACGTAGAGATGCTTATCAAAATTGATGTCCTTCCATGTTTTGTTAAAATACAATACAATACAATGAGGATTTAAGGTCCAGTTCCTCACCCGAAGACGATGTCAGGGATAATACATCATGGTTGCCTTTACAAAACCAATTATTCTCCCAATTTCTTTGTGCAGACCCAAGAAATTCAGCCACAAAACAAGTTTGACAACACTTACGTGCGCAGTTTCTTGGTACATTGTTGGACAAGCCGTAACCGTCGTCACACTGATCGCAGGATCCAACCCCGGCAGAGGCGCAGCCTGACGTGCAGCTCAGAGAACAACCTGAACATTACATTATTATAAAAATGAATTTCACGTTAATATTGATTGCTCATTTATGTAAAATTACTACGACATAATTACCTTTTAAGCTTAATTCGAGTAGTATTAATACATGTATGTGGGCTATTAGAGTAACTACTTAAAATTACAATTACAGTTAAAATTGCAAGTAAGCTAGTACTCATTAGTCAGTGTAAAAGTGTATTTATATCTAAAATGAATAAGAGAGGAGTAACATATTGCTTACTTTGTGATGGACTGCTTGATCCTGAAAATGAAATCATACAATACAAGACAATTAATTAAAACTAATATGAAATAAAATAAATATAAAACTATGCGCTTTGCGCAAGCAAGATATTCTAATTGGTAGACCAAAAATGGTTAAAATATTACTATTACACCTTAGGCCTACTTCCTTCTGATGGAGCTATTATAATACAGACCACAGAAGTTGCACAATAATCAATTGATAGTAAATATTTAGAGATGTTAATTTATAATTTGACTAATTTCGGTACTGCGAATTTGATAGGATTCGCTGATATTCAAATATTGCGATTTGCATCGAGATCTATGCCCTCTAAACCATAATAAGTACTTACTTGCACACAATTTAGTCATGCTATCGAATGTGTAATCTGCGCTACAGCTCCCATCACATCGTCCCGCCCCAGTGATGGTGCACCCGTTGATGCAGTGAGAGTCACAGGCTGTCAAACAATAAACATAAAACAGCGGCTCAATCAAATGGATTTTATCCCATATAGGCTATCTTCTTAAACTACACAGTTTGCATCTTTATAATCAATCTCTTCATCAATTAGTGTATAAATAAATTCATCAATCTTGTAAAATTTAAAGTAAAAAGAGAACATATTCTAATTATAGTTACTCAGAAAGAACCAACCATCACAAGTTCTTGGTGATGCTTGATTCAGACCGAACCCATAGTCACACATGTCACATGAGCCCCCTCCTGAATTACTGCAACCAGCTGAGCAAGAGCTTGAACACAGCACCTTGTCTGCTGTAGAACATTGAAAATGAAAAAGGTTGAGAAATCCCGATCATCTACTATATTAATTTGTATACAGTGTACAAAAACTGTACATTATCATCCAGCAATGAACACACAAGATAGAAGTTGGATAATGGTTAGTCGATGTTAGTGGCCAGATGTATCATTAGTAACCGATCCGTTTAGTAAACAATTCATGCACTCCTTAATAAGTAGGCCCTATCAGATATCTGATTGATTAGATTATCAGAGTTTATGAAGAAACATGCTCAAAAATTCAAAAGAGAAGGGAAAAGTCTAATCAAATTTTGTGAAGCGCACAAAGTAGAAAAATTACTTTAATAGATAACTACGTCTATCTTATCAAATCTCTGAAACTTATTTGTATGTTCAAACTAGATAACAATAATAATGCAGAAAACCTATATATTTTCGAAACCATACACACAAAAATTAATATTATTAACTTACCAGTGCATGTTCCCGAGGGAGAGTCATATTTAAAATTAGCTGCTCGACAAGTACCGTCACACTTTCCTGCACCCCTAACCTGGCAACCGTTAGCGCAGTTTGCATCACAGGCTGCAACAAAATGTAACTATTTTATTAACATTTCACCAGAATATTAGTATGATTTTAGTAGATTAATTATTGGCACAATTGCATAAATGTTGCTATGTAGCGGATGAATACACTTTAATTGTTAAATATCTTTATATCGCAATAATTAGAAACTTAAGCTAAAAATATTGCGGTAAAGCTGTAAGCCTATACATAATTATACATAATTCTGTATGACTAACAATCAAATGTCTTGTTAACGTTCCCTAATTATGTTATCAATTACGCTGACGATCTGTTATAAAACAACGCATTACATTAAATGTCATTAATTATAATTAACTATCTTCACAGCAGAGAAAATCTATTGAAAATTGCTCAACTGTTGGAGGTAATCTTGCAGATAGTAATATGTTGTGCAAATACTTAGGAACAAGATAGTGTTACATAAAGATAAACATAAATTCACACACCATCACAAGTTTTCGGTGATGCCTGATTCAGACCAAACCCAGTATCACAAATGTCACATGATCCACTTCCGGCGGAATTACATCCTTGTGAGCAGTGTGCGGAACACACTCGTACATTGGCTGTTTGGATAAAACACAAAAATCGTCATAAAGAATTATAATACGACGTATTCTTAACTTCTTTCTCAACAACAATTTCTATGGCAGTGTCTTGACCAGTCTTTGAGACCGTTTCAAAAGCACATTTTGCTGTCATTTATAATTTCTTTTGACTTCCTGATTAATCATACTTTGCCGTACACGGAGGCTGGCAGAGTCCAATCGGAAACTAGCTCAAATACAAGATTTACTTTCCATCTTTTATACCATCATGATGTTACGATGCTCGTCCACCGCGATTCCATTATGTCGGTTTGGATTATATTTCTCCGAAGCGACCGTAAGATGGTGAAACGAAGGTTAAATTTACGTCAATTCTGAGATTCTTCGATTCTCACATCGAGCAAATATCCAGAGCGTGAAGTAGGCTATCTAACAGCTCCGCGTCTTGCAGGATTGTTGTTGTTGCTCGCCCCAGAATGCCTGCTAACATTCCCGTGTTCTAACATTCTCTATCCTACTTGGTTGAGGTACACGGCTCTCTCTCAAGCTTCAGGAAGCTATTCCGTGTCGCAGGGTTGGTGCCATACATCCTGGTTGAGTCAAAATTCACAAACCCCTCCGAGCACGACAAAACCCGCAATCCTAATGCAGGGTTTGATTTGCAGCTCCCCTTGAAAGCAATTTTCGTAAGTTCGACTAAGTTATACATCAGTAAGAAAGAAGAATGTTTGATATATTTTGATAAAACTCTACTAGGCTAATATTCATGGACGATTTTCTATGTTGCATAATGTTTTCTTTATTCTTTCTATCAAAGCACAGTAGCACATTTACAGATACCCATGATGTTGAAACAATTTTTTGGTTCAGTGATAAGTTTCCTATCCTATATTTTTAACATAATTTGCTAATCATTCACACTTGTATAGTAGGTGTACTATTAAATGAACTAATAACAGTTACTTTTAGGTTATCACATTCCGACAAATAATATAGGTATCTCTTTATTCGTAACGAATACAGGGCAACAGAGACAACACAGCAAACAATATTCAAACGTAAACTAAATAAGAGGTGCGCCAAACTTTTTATATATTTATATAGTGCATTAAACAAAATCTAATTCTCACACACACTCATACACACACACACAAACCTTCTTACAATTACTGGTGGTCTAAAAGTTTCGATCATGCAGTCAACCAAAGATAATAAAATTTGATGAGGCTATGACCCCATCACGGGAGCTCTAAACGAATTCGTGGATTAATCTTAGAATATGTTATACATGGATACTAGCCGTCGCCGGTGATAGCATGAGACCTTCTGCCGATTTCGTTTATAAAGTCTGTACTTGCAAGTGTTGCTACAATGTCTCTACAATTATTTTTATTTTATAATTTCTGTCATTGTGGCATATACACTGTGATTGTAAGATTGATTTGCAATTTAAAGTAATACACAATACAATACAAGACAAAATTTCAATCGATTGATTGATTATGAAACCTGCTTGATGTAAATCTTGTCTAACTTAACTGAACACTATCCTAATTACTAGTTACATGTGTACAATACTGTACAATACATTATATGTTTAATGTTTAATTTGGTATATCATGCCAAGGCATCTCTATACTTTACAACTTTGCATAATCATACAAGGTTATACCTGTGATAAGAAAAACACAATACAATGTCAAATTGTCAATACAATTGGCAATTTCATAGACTATATATATTTCTTTGTCTGTTACTTATATTGCAGATGATCTTCCTCTGAACGTAACTCTTCCGCACCGACACAGCATTTCTATCACAGCTGCTCAGAATTACCTTTGCATAAGTTTTGTATTATTTAATGATTCCATTTTGTTTTAATGTTGTTCTAAAGTATTGATTACATGCTTCTAACAGATTAACTGCTTATTTGCTGAATATAAATTAATAATTATTATATTTATCAGTATTAGTTTGTTTTTTAAATGGCATTTGTCGTGTGATGACCTTCGGTTGTGTATTAGAATTGAGTTTGTATCGTATGCATTGGATTCTGTTTTAAGGAAGTTGCACGTTTTATAGAAATGCTAAGCCTAGTTCAATATCCATTTCTATTCTCGAATGAACTGTGACAGGATGTACCTGAAACCCGAACCAGGAATATAGTAAGTACAATACAGTTCGAAATAACTGCAGCTCAAAACGAGTGTTGTGATAAATGTTGGGTAAAGTAAGAATTATCATATTTGTAATCATATCTAATATCTACCTACAGAGTGTATGTTATTAGTACTGTACAGGTTGTGACTGTATAACATTGTCCTTATATAAGCATATTTCATGTGTGCAATATTTTTTGGCATTAGTTTAGTTATTAAACATAATTACATATTTCGAGAGATTTTTGTTTGTCAGGTTATGTGCCATCTGGATATAAAGATTATTGCATCATTTATTATAGGATAAATGTCAATGTTTATGAGAGATAAACTTTTTTTGCATTTTCTATTCGCTTAACTGAGTCATGTTATTCACAGCATGCTCTGGTTATGTGTAGCAGCCTAGTCGAGGCTGCCTCACTGTGTTGTAGCATTTTACTGTAGGACTACTGGGCTTTCCATTGTCCACTTAGGGCTAATGTGGCATTTCTGCATAGAGTGGTGCAATATAAATTTATTTATTGATCGATGCTTGCATTGATTATCATTAGCCATCATCATGGTTCAGCTAGTAATTGTAACAGAAAAGAATTTAAATTGTTAAGTGGCATGATGCCTGATTCCTATAAGTTTGGTACATGGTTCTATGCCTGCATGAGTCTAACAGTGGTTTGTTGTGCCATCATTGGCTGGAGATGCATTAGGTGTAACGTATGCTTCAGGGCTACTGAGGCTTAACAGTTACTATTGTAGACTGTCAAATTCCTGATATCGTCGTCAGATGATGAACCTGATGTTAAATCGTTATTTGATTTGTGATTTTAAATATATTTTGTAAATATAAAACATGTTTATCTTTTACAGAAAGATGTCGTAACTCTGAAGTTAATTTAGTCTTCCAATTATCTTAGAGTATGTTGAATGTCTTGCATGCCTGTCGTATTATCATCATCAGACATGTAGTGCATATCATTTATTTTATTGATTTAATTAATATTTTTAGCTATATTTCTGTTCTAACGAGGTTATTTTATAGTTGTAGCTTCTTGTCTGATTTTTGCACTTTGAAATATTACTGTTGTTGTAGAGAATTTGCCTGAATTCGGTAAAAGAAACTAAAAGTAGGGTGTTCCAGTTTCAGTTGAAATCAAACAATTTATTACTATGTATGTGCTATGCTATTGTTAACTTACGAGTGTTAAGATTATTTATACGTTTAAGTTTCTCACTTTTTTAACATTCCAGTTCTGATATATAACATATATTGTGCTTGTGTATTTAAAATGTCAAAAGCTCGGTTAAAGTTATAAGATTGAGTAGCTTCCGTAGCGTCATTCACATCTAACGACCAGACGTGTACGTTTCATGAATATTGAATATTTAGTTCTTCTAATTCTAAAAATTGTGGCACAGATGCTCGAAAGCAAATCCTAATCCACAGAAGAAGATTTCATATTAATGAAATCGTGCAGCCGTTTTCATTCTTGCCGGTGGCGGTAGTCTGCTGGTTAGCGTGGTGTGCTCGGCGTATGATGATTGAAGAGTCGTGGGTTCAAACCCGGCTCAGACTCTAGAAAAATAATAACGCCACCAGTACTGGTTAATCGTGTATCGGCGCTTGCTGCATGGTGCGCTCTTTATGGCAATGGTATGATTAACCAGTGGGAAGGAAGACTACAAATATACCAAAAAACAGAAACTAAGCAAGGAAACCCTGAAAACACGTGCGGTTGACATATATGGAATAAAACAAGATTTAAAAATATATATTTTTCAGATATCAAATGCTTGGTGTCTGACTCTGGTTTGATAGGTTCGCGGTTCGAATCCCGGGGCTCACTCGTCACTGATGTAACCGTTAGGCTACGAAACTGACGTTGGATTTGGTTTCTTAGCTGTTTAGATAATATAGTGATATCATTTGAAAGAAGTTAAGCTGATTTTTAGTTCTTTAATAAATAATAATTTAAATACAGTCGACTAATTTAGTTTGTACTAATGTTATTGCACTATATATGATTATATGTATTGCCTTATTTTATCGTTTGAAATTAAACTGTGCAAGTTTAATTTCTATTGGTATCAAACTGCCAAACGGCAGTGATATAACTTTAAGGCTTATAAATGCTATTTCGGTATTTTAGTTAATTAAACAGAGACAGACTTCTATATGGTAATCTTTCACAACAACAATATTATGCATGTATTTAATGCTATATTTGATATAAATACAATGGCACATTTTAAATTATCAAGCTTCCAAGTTCTTGCATTGTGTTAAATGCAACATCGGTTTTATGTCACCTTCGAGTGATTTTAGGAACGTTCAATCAGACCAGATGTTAAATCCTCATTGATTGATTGATTGACAGCATATTGATTGTACCCAGTGTGCATCATGCATTAGCATCCATGTGTTACTCTGCACATCCAAGTATGATAGACTTAGTTAATTTATACAACTTTCTAGTTAAGATGTTAATCTTGTGTT
>JAQFZF010001403.1:0-14181 GCA_034695365.1 Enchytraeus norvegicus | reverse complement strand
AACATATATGGTGCTGTATTTAAGTACTAAATAAACTCATTTTCCATTATTATTATTACAATTATTATTATAACTTTTCATTTAAGTTTTGACTTTTGAGTCTCGAGTAATCGAGTTCAGAGTTAGTATCGTAATAGACTTACGAATTGAGATAAGAATGCCTCACAAGATAAACCAGTTGGAATAACAACTAGTATTTGAACTCGCTAGTCATGAATCATCATGCTCTCTAACTCAACTTAACACATGGCTGATCCAGAGTGAATTGCAAAAAGTAATATGATGACACAAAAGTCCCTATTTATTACTAATTTTTTAGAATTTGGAAGTTGAAACTATCTCAATTAGCTTAAATTCGATTTCTCCTATTCCAGTATTCACACTTATTATCTACTAATTGCATAGGCCTATAATTTTAGTTTAAAATATTGTCAATAGAAAGAACTTTATTAAATCTGATATATTTACACACATTGGAACTTAATTAACATATAATAATTACACTAACTGTAGCATTCATTTAATTTATTATATTTAATATAACAGAACAAGCGTACAATATTTCACATTTAGTGGTACATTAATATCATAAATAAATGCATTTTCGTTTTTATTATAATTGCGCTGTCACACAACACGAACGCCATTTAAATATGTACATTATTAATGACCTAGGTGTTATCTTAGTAAATTCAGCAAAATAACGTATCTTTCCATATACAAAACTAACGTCAAATAAAATATATATAAATACGAATAACCTTTCTACGGCAGAAGAATTAGGCGGAGATTAGGAATTAGGCGGATTTCTCTCAGACAGATTTAGAACTTTGAACTTCAAAATCTCTTTTGTTTTGCAATCTTGTAAACACTGGACCAAATAGATTACAGCACGTTGTCAACTTCGTTTTCTTCTAGTTTACATGAATTTCAAAGTAAAACATCTATTAAAATTCTTATTCTAAATACAGAAATTAGCAAATTAGCTGTCAATTTATTGCTATTTTACTACCAATTATTAGACCTACGCAGATTTTCTTGTCCAGTGATCGATCGAGGGGGAGATTCAAAAATTAGAATTTCAATTGTGTCAATTAAATTGCAATAAATTATTTTAAATCGAGGGGCAGGTCGAGCCCAACGATATAAAGGATATAATATAAGGTCATTAGTCGAGCCTTATGCGTTTCGAATGAGCTATCTGGTCTGTAGCTTACATTTCGAATGTATGACTACTATCCGTCCTGTAGCCGTCCGACTCTCCGTCCGTCGAATATGCTGTCCTGTACATTTCGAATGTGCTATGTTCCCTGTAGTCTGTAGGCCCATATTTAGAATGCTATTTGCCTTGTGTAATAATAAGCCTAGCCTACATTTCGAATGTGCTATTCGTCCTATACATTTCTAATGTACCATCTATACCTTGCACATTGCACATGTGTCCCGGTTAGATGGCCGAGTCAATAGAAAGATTGCTTGATAAGCAGGAGATCACTGGTTCGATTCCTAGCCGGTCCGTCTCGGACGGTATCCTTGGATGCGAAACAGACGTTAAACTTAGCTTTACAGCTTTTTACATAAAATATAGTATCTTCTTTCGGCCACGTATAGGCCTATTGCTGTTGAGCTTTAGACCTAAATCTATAGTAGGCCTACTGTCAATTAATTTATGTTTCTTCCCGTTGGTTTTCACATGCGGTCACGCAAATTTTAGAATTGACCCAGAAGCCTACATCAAGAGGCTAATATGACTACTTCGTAATGGCCGACCATCCTCAATACTGCGAAGAAAAATGGACAACAACCACCTCAGATGCCATATTGCTTTCTGGAACAAAAGTAGAATTTAAAGTTTGGTCAAGCAATTCTTTTAGACGAGACCTAATTATTAAATACGAAGGCATGCTCAATAATGAGTGTGAGAGCTGAATATGTGTGGCGCTTTCGGCGTTGGACCTGCCATTTGGCAGAGCGCTGGATAGTGCGAGAGATCTATGATATATATGTATAATGTATATAACATAGACTAAGTTCTAACCGTTGTGTGTATATCACACCGTACATATTGATCGAAGTGCTATATATTTATAATGTTTCTATAGTTGTCTTTCATTAAAACTGCAGAGACATTTTTTGGCGCTTCTGAGACTTGAGCCAGTGAGTTTTGCTTCCAATCGTCTTCTGTTCTCTGTCATGATTTCTTCTGCAGTTGACATCCGGTTTCTGACTGCACACGAGGCATAGATATAAGGAGTCTTTACTAAAAAAAATACACAAACAGTTGCAGTAATCGAGTTATATTTACAAAAAAGCTATGTTATCGATTTAAATATAATAAACTATAAATGTAGGCCTCCTAATATTTTAAGGTGTATATGATTGCATTCGTCGAATTAGAAGATTAGAGATAATAGGTTAACCGTATAGGGCTCAATATCAGGCCCCAAACGTGAATCAATCAGTGATTAAATCTCTTGGGCTGATTGATGGATAAAAATAGTAATAAAATCTCTTGTCTCGCTGAAATATAACTTAGAATTCAGCAGGCTTATAACATTTATTCCTCTGCATGTCTATTATATTACACTAAAGCAGTTTAAGTAGCCTAAATTTGAGAAAAATCAATTTATTTATAGTATTTTGAACTATTTTTT
Organism: Enchytraeus norvegicus; assembly: GCA_034695365.1. Lineage (NCBI taxonomy): Eukaryota > Metazoa > Annelida > Clitellata > Enchytraeida > Enchytraeidae > Enchytraeus > Enchytraeus norvegicus. The sequence continues at coordinate 11,527 of JAQFZF010001403.1, read as the reverse complement.
ATTCTACATGCAGTGACGGTTCCAGGCTCAGGCCAGGGGACGTGGTCCCACATTATATCCACCCCCTCCCCCCCCCCCCCGATTATTTCATTATTAATTGTCATTGGTGAATAGGATAGTCTTCGCTCCCTCTGTGTGTTGCCTTTAACTTTTATTGATGTTAGCATGCTGCTTGACCAAGAATCTACAATATCGTGTTACACATTAATTAGTTAATTAACTTAATAATTAAGGTATAACTCACAAAATTTAAGTACATGACCAGAATACATTCTCAAGCAGGAAGTAAAACGCAGATAGGCTTATAATAGTCCTAGACGAGTGAGATGAACTCTCAATATCATAATTTTATTAACGGAATCATTTTAGAAAACACAGATATCTTACTGATATGTTGCATTCGATCCTCTTTCTTCTTCTTGCCTCATGCGACCACAATGTGTGACGTCATTGATTACGTCAGAATTCGTCGATTCAGTAGATAATCTCAGACGTCTTGCATGAGTCTTGCCGTGATAATGTTGGCGAGCTTGAAGGGTGGAGTTAAATGATACCAGACATACGCTACAGTAGACGTCACAACTTAGTGGTTTTGCCTTGACATCCATGATCGCATCCTTGCTGGAATCAGGATCTGCAGTGGAATGAGTCGTCGTTGAACATGAGACGTCTGAGTTCTGCTAAATACGTCGAATCACAAATCATATCACAGGTTAAACTTTTTAAAATTATTAGCGTATTACTGGCAATGCTTACCCGTGTTGGATCCGGGAAACATGCATGAGAATTGACCAACTGAAAACTGCACATGTTTCGTTAAAGCCGACTAAAGCAGATATTTTCATATTGAGGAAAGCAACGGGATGCATGTTAACTTTCTGCACGTGAGAATTGCTGGCACAGAAAATAATGCAGATATAGCATAGGTGTTATGAACATTGTGGTGTTTTGTTGAGGGGTTCGACTGCTGCTCGAGGAAAAAAAATTCTCTCATTTTCATTACTTTTTATCGTTTAGGGTTAGGGTTAGGGGTGGGGAATGGTTGTAGCTAGTGTTTCTTTTAAGAAACTGCATATTCCTTCAGATTTTAATTATTTTCTATGTTATTTTCTGCGCCAGCAATTCTCACGTGCAGAAAGTTAATATGCCAACGGGAAACCAACTCGAAGTGCACTAGAGATAGTTGGCAATGCTAACTGCGACTCAAATATTTAAGGCAAATATTTTTAATGATTCTGCTTTTCTCAGTATTTGCGTCAGGCGATGATTGTAAACAAGTTCAGTTATCGGGTTGTCAAGTCCCGTGTGTCCCGGATTCAACACACCAGAACTATATACATATAATGGCGATACCAACATTTTACACAAGCGCATTTTAATGTGGTATTCTCTAGCATCTGACCTATAGGAGAAAATACTTGATTTTCTCTACATCCAAACATGTGAAAAGGCCTTGCTAAGTTTCCCGGCGATTCCAAATAACGAAATCAGCAGGGGTCCAAGTGGAGTAAACTGAGAATTCTTGGACGTTTGAAGTATTATATCCATGGACTTGACCCTTTAGAATATCAGGTAATGCCCCTCCATGCATTCCAGCTGTGCTACTCTTTAACAGAAACTCGAGTATGTATCATTAATCAATATGGCAATCTTAACGTCCGTTTTGTCTCATTCATCGTAGTGATTATAAAAGTACTTGTACTTTTAGATACACTACAATGTGACGTCAAGATTTCCTTTAGGGTTGCCAATTTTTGATGAAGACAATTCCGGACACTGTCAGCATAACGGCCGTGCGCCGTCAATGTTATGATTTAATCTATTCCTTATTCCTTTCCGTTTTCCGGACAGACAATGAATTGTCCGAATAGACCCTATTCAGTATTCCGGACACACTATGCAAATTCCGGACAGTCCGGACAAATTCCGTACTGTTGGCAACCCTCATTTCCTTGTAAGTTTGAATGGCATTTTCTACACACTGAAGATAATTTGCAAAGAATAAAATAAAAGGAGGAGTTTTAGTTGACAAAGCATCTAACAGCTTGCAGTGATGCTGACATCCTTCGTTATATAATTAGATGAAGAAGTGGACATTAAGTTGTTATTGATATTGATTGATCTGCAAGTAATCTTGAAGCACCAGCTATTACACTTACTTCGAGAGAAGTTCACTAATGCAAACCATGTCTGGCCAAACAGTTTTCACTTTAGAATAAATCTGTAGATTATAAAGTCATAGCCGGCACGAAATTCGGTAAAGCACACATACATCGGATGTAAGCCGTGCTTGATTTATTAATAAAAAACTTATTGGGGGGGGGGGGGGTTGATGGAGGGATAGAAGCAGAAATTCTACCGGAATTAAGTTGACTTTTCGACCCCTTGGAACGTCCATTATACAATGCAATACAAAAGAACATTTCATAGCGCCTCAATTAGGCTTACCAAGTATATCAGAGGCGCTCTTTGGAACAGCGAATGGTAAAATCGTCCAGCTTATAAACCCATGACTGACCGACGAAGCAGATTAGGGGCTCAAGCCCCCTCCCCGATGAAGGGTAGCGCAAGGTTTTTCGTCGGCAGTCCTGTCCATTTGGCACACGTTTCGTGATAGGTTTAGGTCGGACGATCCTGCATTGCGTGCCAGGCGAAGAGATTGCGTTAATGGCTAATGGCGAGATGTCTATTTAATTTTGCTATGCGGCCCTGCAGCGTAATCATCATACTCTCAGTCCAGATCGACTTAAGTCTGTTTTTATCTCCATTTGTATCTGTATTGGTATCACTGGATCTATCGACTTTAGTCTGCTTATATCTCTGCTTGTATGTCTCCTTGTACGTTTACTTGTATATAGTTGTATTTGTAATGGTATAACTAAATCTACATGACTTTCTATTGCATGTCTACGGATTATTTTTTCATTTCAAAACTTAGGAATGAGTAAAATACTGAGAAATTTATGCAATAATCAATTAACCGATGATATCTAACATACGATAAAACTTTAAAGCTGTAAAGCTAATCTTCATTTTCGTATCACAAGGGTACTCTAAGACGGAACGGGTTGGGACTCGAATCCGTGACTCCTTGTTATCAGACAAGTATGCTACCAATTGGGCCAACCAACGGGGACCAATCGTAGCAAGAGTCTTCGTCTCTACTTGCATGCTTTGAACAGGCAACTCTCTTGCATTAAATCTGCATGTCTAGTTGTTGTGTGACGACCCTGACATCGTCTTCGGGTGAGGAACCGGACGTTAAATTTTCATTGTATTGTATTTTATTGTATTATCAGAAAATAAATTCGTCCTCAGTCTCCAACTATACCAGAAACTCATTTATTGAAGAAATTATTACTCCTGGCGTTTAAGAGAAGGACCATTAAATTAAATTAAATCATTTTAATTCGGCAACCATTATGTTCCATATAGAATAAAATTAATATAGAGATAGGATATCTACCATTGCTCATATCGAAGTCATGGAAAACTCTATTCTTCATATATTTACATGTACATATTTTGGTAGGTCTTTGATTGTGGTTTATCACTGTAGTAAGAATGTTTTATAATGTTAGTATTTTAATAATAAATATTATGAAGAAATATGAATGCTCCCATTTGGGAGCAATTGGCGCATAAGATATCAAAATTTCAGAAAATTTTATTTCCAAAATATATTTAGATAAGTATTATTCTTACCGGTACTATATATCTGGCAGGTAGAATATTATATAACATCATTTCACTATACATAGAGCATATAATTCCGGTATTATCACCAATTTTCAGAAAATAGGCTCAAAACATAGCCTAAACTGACCGTCAAATTTGAGCGTAGGTTACCGCGCATAGAAACTGTGTGATGTATAAGCCATCTTACTGAAGAAGCTGTCCTTTTTGTTACATTATAATAATTTGGCTGTTATGAAAGACTTTTACATTAACCTAAGTTGTCAGTGATGTAGACGATAATGTGGTTGGTTAGTCTCGATATGACTGACGATATGAAAGAATTCGATAGTTCTCCAAGTTTCACAGGTATAGTCGGCGGCTACGCTGGACAAGTGGATATTAAAATAAATAGATCAGTTACCACCATGTGCGCTACTGTACATCAGGCACATATTTGTTCGATGCAGACGGGATAAGTATGGATGAGATAACCTCAAACTTGGCCTGGTGATGTCCTGGCCGTATTGTTGTTCAGTTCCATGAATAGAGCTTTGAAGATTACGATGCTTCGTAATCTTCTATCAGTATAGTCTACAGATATACAAAATCTTAGCAAAATGTAAGGAAAAAACCAATAAAAGAGAAGAAATTCCTAGACCATGAGATGTATCAAGAGAAAGAATAGATTACCCACACATACAGCTTCAGACTGGAATCTTTGAATCTATGGCTCGAGACATTCATACAACTGGCCAGAACGTGCAATTGTGGTAGCCAATGTTCATAAACATTGTCAATTTTGATGGTAAGTCACAGTTGCAGATTGTTGCTCTCGGTGGTACCCGCGATCAGTTTAGCATCTGAAGAGACTTCGGTGGCGCGCACACGAGTGACAGGTTTATTATGCAATCCCTCCGATGAATTTTGTACTGATGCTGATTTCATGACCATCATGCCTAACGTCAAGTTGGCCATATATAGACGGTGCCAGGTTGAATGCAGCAAGTGTGATGTGCAACTTCACCTATTCATATGAAACTAATTCTCATCTCTCGTGCTGTTATGCGTGATATAACTGGAATGTTTGCAAACGTAGATGTCAAAATGGCCTAATATTCTTTTGAAATGAATAGTACAAATAAATATTATGCTATACATCTCCAAATTTATCGTTTGAGTTGGATATCATTCTGGTTTACTAGTCATTTCTACAATACAGTATGCGGAAATTTTGCACCCGTTAGAGACAAATGCTCCCAAATGGGAACATAGCGCCACCTAGTGGTTATGAATGTTATCACCCTCAAACATTTTTTTTCTTCTATTAGTGATCATAGACAGCACACGTAGTGAAGGGTTTCCAAAAATAACTTCTACATCCGGTTTGGGCCTTAATGGGTTAACGTGTCTATCGCATTAAATGAAACATTTCCAGAAACATTTAAGCAACAGCTTACGGCGTCATATAAATCCTGAATACAATTGAACTAACGACCCAATGCACGGTCGTTTATTGGCTTAGTGGCGTGATTACGTAATTTCTCGCCCTGTGGTTTGGTGTTCAATTAGTGCTTAGGTACATAGTTGAATATAACAATAACACTCTGATACTTTGGCAGAGCGATTAATCGTCAGTTTCGACGCCCTATGTAAGTACATGCCAGACTTATTCAGGCGTAATGACATTGTATTGGCGATAAATTTAATGATTTGCCACGACCATAGGCGCCAAGCATCAAGTTAAACAAACTACGAACGTAATATTCCATATTTACTTCATTGTTTATAACAAGAAGTATAGCCTACATGCATTTATGCATGCATATCATTTTGATTGGGCGGCTCTTTATAAATACATTTGTTGATTGATTTACTTGATCTATTGACTAATCAATTCATTATTTTGTCGACTTATTTATTTTTATTTATTTATTTATTTCTGGGTTGAGTTCACCTCAACCAGCTAGTTTAGTTTGTTTGGCCAATGCGTGCGTGTTTGAAAATTAAGCATACCGGTACTTTACACGGGGTTACAAGTCTAGTATCATACAAATATTCACAGTCAAGAGACAACGTGAGTGAAAAATCTTACATTCGTAAACAATGGCTAGTATGAAATTTGTAGCTATTCTTTCAGTTCAATAATAATAATAATAATAATAATATGTTTGATATGTAGACAAACTGGGGATCAGCGCGATACATTTTTTCTTTAGCAAAGGCTCTCGATCACTCTGCAAAGATTCAACGCTGTATGCTTTCGCGGCTCTATTAATCCAGTAGATCTCGAGCAGCCGGGCGACGATTTAATTCGTTCTCAACTGAATCGCTTTTATAAAACCCACAGGGCTTTTTACATCCAGGGTTTAAAAGAATAATAATAAGTACACCTATAAATCACGTTCTATGAAAAATGCCACAGTAGCTCTAAATTGACAATGAAGAGTCATGGAGTCCTGCAGCCAAAGACCACAACCGATGTGGCAGAATATACCTCTGCAAGTTTGGAATTTGATCGACCAATTATTCTTCTTAGACACAGAAACCATTACCACACGACTACCAATTCTCTCCACTACCGTATCTGATTTAGTCGCCTCTTACGAACACGCGCAGTAGTTGGTGTTTTCAATTCTCAATTCTCCCGAATCACTCTGGAAGACTGAAAGTACAATGTTCAGTCGAGCTCACATCGCAAAACAGTTTTTTCTGCATTGTTGCGAACAATGCTCTCATGCCACCACAATAACTAATCGTTAGCGTGGTAGGCTCAAGCGTAAGATGATTGAAGAGTCATGGGTTCAAACACAGATCAGACCATAGACAAATAATAACGTCACCGGTAGGCCTACTGGTTAATCGTGCTTCAGCGCTTGCTGCATTAGTGCGCTATTTACGGCAGCGGTACGATTAACCAGTGGGAAGGAAGACTACAAAAAGTAGTAAAAACAGAAACTAAGAAAGAAAACACTGTAAACAAGTGAGGTTGACATGTGTGGATATAAAAAGATTTTTAAAAAGATCAGTCGACAAAAAACCCTGGCACCCTTGGGCATGCGTTCGAAACTGTGCTCGGAAGATGAAGGCTAATCGGGTATTTGCGGTGGCAGCCATGGAAGCTTTGTCAAAAGGCACGATTAATCATGGAGTGGTAAAAATAATAAAGACCAAAAACAAAGAAGAAGAAAGGAAACTACAATGTGATTTTATCATATGTGAAAATATTCAGATAAATAATTGATTACATTTATTAACTGAAAGTTTATTATCTAATGAAGTACATTTGAAGAAGATCAATGCACTTAGCAACCAAATAGGCTTACTTGAGAAAAAATACTTACAGCCATTTTACTGCGGCAACATTTATCCAGAAGTATTGTAACATAACAATTAGAGTGATAATCCTATAGCATGTGATCATTGTAACTTGCTTTGCTCAGATAATCCGGGTTGATATATCCAAGTGATCAATACTGCATTGCAACAATTAGTGTACCACTGTTTCAATATTAGACAAAGTTCAAAATTGTATTAGTTCATAGAATTAGCAGATGTTTATACGTCTATACGAAATTGAATTGTACAATAAAGTAATCTCGTGAACAACAGTGTAACGTATCTGAAAAATCTTCAATCGTCTACTTTCTGAGCATAGGACCTAACTTAATTTAACTTTAACCATGGTTTAACTTTAACCTTCGAGTCTAAAGCTGACTGTGACGATCTATTATATGCTACTGACAACAATCTACTGTACAGATTTTTCGATATGCTTGATGTCACCGTTTTCACGACAATTAAATATTATTTCAGTTAATTCTTATTCCGACGGAGTGCGGTAGAATTCCCCGATTTATCATAAAAAATTAGGCGAACATGAATAAATTGAATAATCAATAAAGTAATAGATTAAGTCAACGAAAATAGTTAATTTAATATAAGACTCTACTGATAAGGCAGCGTATTACACTAGTTTTTTTCAACAGCTTTCAAGAACAGGTACTAGTTTCCCCTATTAAACATCGATATTTCAGTACGGTGTCTCCAACTGTTTCTCGTAACTCTTGCAACTTCCAGTTACTTCCTGCAACGCTTAACATAGTGCGCCATCTATAGACTAGAAAAGTTCGAAAAGCTTCACGATTTTATGCATCGATCTATATATTCTTATGATATTAAACAATCATTATTACTTATTAGTATTGTTACACTGAGGAGCAGATTTATTCGTACTTACATAAATTAGCGAAGTGCAAAAAGAATTGAATTTTTATTATTTATGACTCAGTTTAAACTCAGACTTTTCTTGTCTTCGGTACCTCAAAAGGTGTACTAAAATAATGGTTTCTATTCGACTTACACTGAGGAGTTTTGCAATGAATAAATGTCACAATATGAAAAATGTTAAATAAATCTGCTGCACTGAAAATAATACTGTTCTCAGAAATCAGAATATATCTGCAACACTATTCATGCAAGTTTCAGCTTTCAAGTTTCTAGCCATGAAAAGTGAAAGAAAATAAGTGCAGACCAATCAATCAAATAACTTTGTAAAGCGCAGTTTAACTATATTTTAAAAGAGCATCTTTACTGGCCTGATTTTAAAATATGAATCAATTTGCCGATTTGAAGAAAAAATATCTTAATGCACGTCTTCTTAGCCTACAATCAACCTCATGACTTAATTTGACAAACCCGATTCGAAAGTATCATTATTGTATTGTTGCAGCTCGCAGGTAGACATAGATCTGTCTGTCTCTTTGTCTGTCTGTCTGCCTCTCTCTCTCTCTCTCTCTCTCTCTCTCTCTCTTTCTATCTCTATTTCTCTTTTGCAGATAGCATTGTTTTATGTGATGGGTCTCCTCAGCTTTTGCGAAACAAGCGCAGCTTTCGGTTTATATATTCTCAAGTTTACAACAGGAACTAATAGTGTGTAATTCATGTGTGAAAATAGGGTAGCATACTGTGAAGATGCGAAACAGTAGCCTGCATTTTTTGCACAAATTAATTGTACAAATTAATTGTACAAATTAATTGCATGCACGTTTGTAATATTATTGATATTAGGTAAGGCTACTAGTCATTGAAACACCGTTCCTTAAATAATTATGAATTTTGCGTCTGTCTCCACGTCCAGAATGAGATGTCATCAGAATCTGATTCAAATGAGACTCGACCCCGAGCCTCTTGCTTCAGTAGCAGGCTTGTTGTAAAGAGTAGTTTGTCCGTCTACAAAGAATCGCTACGAAATCTGTTGGACGAGATCTTAATAAGTTAAGAGATTATTTTATAAATCTACTTGAATTAAATTAATCGACTACACATTTGTGCTGTGTAGCAGTTGATGTATATTTTAAACACAACTGCCTTGTCGTAACAAATCTGCTCCACGAAACACACTTTTCTAAACACAGTTCATGACAAATGATTCTGTACCAGTATGAGCTACGTAAAACAGTATAGCATAGTCGCAAGATAAATTGCTACAAGTTTATAATTAATTATTATTCCGAACTTGTATAAACCAGGGCAAACTTTAAATCGAAAAAAATTCACATCAGTTTCTGCAAGAATTATTCTTTGGTATTTATGGTCTACTTTGGCCTACCAATAAAGGAATGCCTTTGTAATTGTAAGTACCTTCATTTTTCCCAAATAGCAATTATATACAAATATTTATTGTGCAGTATGTGTTATTGTAAAGTATAGCCTATGAATCAGTAGGCCTAAACCTAGGCCTACTGATTAATATAACTATTAATTTTGGCAAAGTAATTAAATGCAACGTATATTTCTTTTGCAAACAATAAAACATCAATTTTAACAAATCAACTAATCAATCACCATATCCAACTAATTGCTTCGTACTCTATAATATTAAGACAAACTGCGAAAATATTGATTCCACACATTTTAATATTGATTATGTAATGTAGCTGGCCAACCACCCCCCCCCCCCACCATTGCAATCAGTAACCGATTAATTACTCAGTGGCAATTCGGCTGGTGCGGTTCATCGGTTGAAGCGTCTCGACCGTGTTTCATACAGTTGCGCTGTTTGAATTCCTAGCTCGCCCGTCGATAATTGTGACAAGAACTTGATCTTCGAGCAGTTTTAACGAATTCTGGTAAACATTTGACTGACTACCTTCCTCCCAATAAATCTCTGTAATGTTATTTTTCTAAGTGATAATGGCACAACTTCGCACCCGGCCCGTCACTGATGATGCCGTATTGTTTAGTCTATGACTTCGACCTGCCTAGATATTATTATTATTTTATTACAAATTTAACAAATATCTGATACGTAAACCACGTAGGTCAATCCTTACGATCTATTACGTAAACCTAAAGCTGTAAGCTAAATTTGCCAGAGGCGGACCCGTATGGGACTCAAACCCGTGCCCTCCTGTTATCAGGCAACCTTGCTACAGACTAGGCTATCCAATCTAATACCTGGAAAACAGGCTACAATGCCAATACAATGACAATAAGTACAATACGTTAAATTATATTAAGGCTTTAATTTGAATATATGTAGAGGACTCTTTACGATGATTCCACGTATAGGCCTACGATTTGGTAAGCTTTGTTAGGTGGAGCACCGGGAGCAGGCACACAAAACTTATTTTCCTTTAGCTACGCCTATTATAGGTTTGGTTAGATAAAAGCAACAAACCGGTCGATTGAGAAAACTCATTTCTGTTATTTTCTGACCAATGCACAAGTTGTAGGCATAGTAGCCTACTAGTAGGCAAAAATAATTGTACTCAGTGTGCTGCCTGTCATTCATAGTTTTTTACTTGGAAGACGGAGAACATCAGTAAAAAACTAATTTTTTCGGTTTCCACGGAATGTACGAAATTAACCCTTAACGATCTGTTGATAAAGAAATGATACACATGTAGGCCTATGTGTATAGTATTGTATACAGTATACATAAGCTTACTATAGGCCTACTTACATCCAATTATACAATACCCACAAGTATATCGTGCATTAGTAACAACCTGAAGATTGATGTTAAGCGACAACAAAAGAGATGATGAGATTTTAATAGGAAGCGACAGATCATTCAGTGAAACCTTTACAAACAGTCGACATGTAGTAGAGCACCTGTACCAGGTAGCTCACTGACTTCACAGCATGATGTCTCAGGGCCAGTGCTAGAATTACGGGGGGGGGGGTGGAGGGGACTCTAAGCTCTAGATTTGAGGGGTCCTTAGGTGCCGGACCCAATACGGATGGCCAATCCAATATCAATGTTTATTGACATAAGTTTTTTACTCCGGCCCTTCAATAAATTGTCTATAATTAGATTAGAAACACTGCTACACACAGCATGACTCTCGTGGGGAGAGCGGGTAAACGTTCCGAATTGATTCGTGCACATTGGGAATTGAACCTTCGTTAACTGCTCGTGTTTGTAAGAGATGACTAAATCAGATGCTGCAGTGGATGAGATCAATACTATTATACAAGGTGAGGCAAAAAAACACCCCCCTAGCGAAATCTCAATAACTTCGTCAAAACTCAAGGTTTAAAAAATATATCTTGCAAACTTATAGAGGAGGATTTTTGACATCTACCCTCCAAATTTGGTCGAAAAATATTTTTAAATGAAAAAGTTACAGAGTTTCTACAGAAAAATCGAAAAAAACAAATTAACAAAGCTTATATCAACATTCATTCTATAATAATAGGCATTCATTCTTTTTTATTGAATTTTGGCTTTGAAGAGGGCCGTTTGTTGTTAATGACGATTCTATTTGATAGGTGTTCAACGTGACCGCCATCTCTTCGAATACGCGCCTGTAACCTATTTCGGAATGCTAGTACAGCCAGGTCG
>JAQFZF010001402.1:0-14181 GCA_034695365.1 Enchytraeus norvegicus | reverse complement strand
TTGACCAACCCTCCAATCGAACAGATCGAACAAAGAAAATGTCTCTATTCCTAGCAAAGGAACAAACTTTTAATCCTTCACATCTAACTCACTCACAGACGAAGAAATCGAACAAAACATAAAAACAAACCACACAATGGCAGCAGACGAACATAAAAATAATCTACCAAAAGACGATAAAATACTCAAACTTCCAACCCCCGACATTAACCCCATCGAAGAAATCCTAACTAGATACCAAAGACAGCTTCTTGCACAAATCAGAACAGACCTTCCTATTTTCCTACAAACACAAAATCAACCCAATCGCTAACCCTTCACCTTTATGCCCTTTCTGTTCAGATCTACCACACAACACAATACACTTACTTCAGTGCAAACAAATTCCAACAACACTCACACCACTTGATTTATGGGAAAAAAACCTGTGAGGCGACGGTCAAATTCTTTATTAATGATGGTTTAAATGGAGATATAGTTGCATCAATTGACTTTTTCCCTATCTCGTCAATGCTAATTGTGATGGTTCTAACAGCCGTACAATTTCAGAGGGCATGGTTTAGAATTTGTCAACATTAAAATCATTTCTAGTTACACTTGGTCTATAGAAATTAGCTTAATAATGCTCATCTATGGGCTATGTTAACATTTTATATAGAAAACAGCAAATTTCATGTAAATAAGTAGTTAGAAAAATAGTTAAATAGTTAACTACTTCTGTTTAGTTAAAAGTTAAATTACTTTTTTAAAGTTTAGTTTAAAAAGAAGTTAAACTACTTTTTTTAGTTCAAAATATTTAATTTGTAATAATTTACTTGTAATTTATTTTACAATTAAATTATTTATGAGATAAGTGGAAGTACGAACTAATATATTAGTATAGTATTAAGTACTATATATTCAGGCCTCACAGAGTCCGGTAATCTTACACTATCAACATTGATATTGAACATGTAGGCCCGCCTGATACACACCTTCGCATCAAAGGCTACCGTATTTCACCTTTGCTGATGAATGTCATTTCGAGGTGTAGCAGTTATGATTCATCGTCTATAGCAGTTAACATAACTTAAAAAGAGTTACCTTATTCTTCCCTACCTTCAACCACATTCAATCACATTAAATACAATTAGACAAATTATATTTTAAGTCATTTTCCACTTACCATCTGTCACATCGAGCTGATCAAAGCACTGAACACAGAGTGTATGAAGGCATGTCAGAATCTTGTGATATTTAACTCCCGCACTAGAATTCTCTTTACAGGACGCACATTGGCACAGCGACGCCATGTAGTCTTCGCTTTCAACTGCATCTTCTACATTCTCGTTCGCTAGCTCCACCGGCAGCGCTCCCCCAGTCGTCTCTGCCTCCATGGCAGGATTAGGCGATGCGAAAAATGATTAGCCGAAGAGGCCGGGATTAGGAGATAATGTGATTAGGCGATGTGAGCAGAATTATGCTATGTGAACAGGATTAGGCGATGAAGCCGGGATTAGGCGTTGAAGCCAGGATTAGGCAATGAGGCCGGGATTTTAGGCGATGAGAACAGGATTAGACGATGAGAACGGAATTAGGCGATCAGGCGCCAGCTTAATGCTAGCTTAGTGCCATGTTAATCCTACAAACATTTTATTTTTATTATTTATTATTTTCACTATTTACTTAAAAATAGCTTCATGCACGGTTGCCATTGCAAGAAAAGTTGGAAAAATTCGATTAAACAATTAACTTAAATTATTGATTTTTCATTCACCAGATCTGGACTGGCAAATCTAAGGAATTGTTAATCATGACATTTATTATAATTACTACTATTAAATTGTTTAATTATATATTTAACGTTAGATTTATCATTCTGTTAGCTCTTCTCTGTTGTCGTAGCCACACAATTCTCGGCCATCAGTCTATGATTCCGTCTCTTCCATTTCCTTCAACAAACGTTAGGCTATATCTTGTTCGGTAGTGGTTCCATTTCCTTCAACAAACTGTAGGCTATATCTTGTTCCGTAGTGGTATTGGGTTAAACAAGCATCTGATGCATTCTGATAGAAAACTGCTAAAATTATGTTAAGCTATATAAAGTTCCCGCAAAAATGTTTGTGCAATTTTTTTTAACATCTTTTAGTTTTAGGGCGATGTCATATTCTCATTTCACAATATTTGTGTTTAGAATCCTGGCTAAAAAATTGATGCAAAGATGCTGTATTATAGACTGTGTAGAAAATGAATATAAAAATAATAAAGAAATAAATCTGAGTTTTCATATATGACGTATCGCTACAAATGTATCGGTTTAAATTTATTACCGGTAGTGCATGTTTACTATTATAAACTTCAAAGAGTTAAAAAATCAAACGGAAGCCCACACATTGTTGTGAAGCTCATTATATTAATCTCGATATATCATATAGCAATTCTATGTATAGATTTTATGTAACATTTATTAACAGCACGGTCATATATGAGTATAAAACAGGCCTAAGATGGGCCTACAAATGAATTCTAGCTGTTTTACTTTGCCAATAGACAGGAATTAAAAGTCAACGCTGAACACGCCTCTGTTATTAGAACTGGATGAGATAGGAAGCTCGTTAGATTTCTGTATTCTGCAAGATACTTTGAAAATCGGATAATTCGCTCAGATCCGTATACAGTATCGAAATTAGTAAAATAAAGCATTAATATATTGAAATTGAAACAATTATTTCGAAACTCATCTGGTCTATTTTGCTGCTAACGTTGAAAAGCTGACCAATAACATCCATAAGCTGTTCTGTAAGTCACACGCTCATCGGGCATGATTCAAAGCATGCAGCTGCGTGTGTTTAGCTAACAGCTGCTTTTGCACAGGCCCGGGCTCCTACAATCGGCTTACTGCTCTATAAAACAAGGCAAATACCTGTTATCTGATGGTTATTGGTAAAAAATTCATATATACCAAATCTAAACAATTTCTGAAATTGCTAAAATATTTCATTTTTAGTTTAGATGCCAACCATGTGTCCAATTGAAATAATTATTTACAAACGGTGATGTAATTTAGCATATTAGCGTGGTCTCCAGTGAAATTCCGATAGCTGTAATGGTTTAAAGCATAGCTTTCTAAGGTCCGTTGGATTATACGACGGATACACGTGTTTCAGCCGCTGCTTAGCTGCCCTCAATGTTTACAACTGAGTAATCAAAAGACGCTCTCCTACATTAACTCTATTTATCATTATTATGTGGAGCCGATTTGATATTTTAAAAAGTTATTAAAAACTGTCATATTTTAATGCTTAACTATGGTGAGTCGAAGGTTGATCTTTACTAAGATGGCGACGCTATCTGAGCCTGTCTTAGCAACCAATGAATGCGCCGGATTCTGAATTTATCCGTTAAGCGTGCATGGACACTAATGCAAGAACTCTTTGCTTTGATGGAAGGATTTGTTTCTGACCTGGTAGCACTGCATTGTTTACTTTTGACAGATTTCATGTGTGGCCGGTGTTTTAACTCTAGTAGTTCGCCTAATTACCTAATCGCCTAATTTCTCTAATCTTTCCACCGATATCTGAACTCGGCAAGCTCCGCAAGATGCCTATTTTAGATAAAATAGCAGAGATTGAGAAAGAAATTGCTCGAACTCAAAAGAATAAAGGTATGAAGGTTTTTAAAAACTGGTTGGTTGGCCAGATAAGGACATGAATATATTCTACACTATTTGTGAATATGTTGAGAAATCGATTTTATTGTAATAGCAATGGATCTCTCATAAAGACTCGTGCCAGTGTCATGTTTTATTCACTGGTTGTGTTAGGCCCAAAGGTAGGGTTTGGGGTCATGTTTGGCCGGGTCTCTTTAAGCATCTTGCCTGCGCCATATCCGATCGTCTGCTTTTTAAAAGTTTCACAAATAGTGTAGAACAATGTAAGAAGGCTGTTTGCCTAATTTTTTAACTCTACGATGGAAACTTTAAAATTAATTTCTTAAACTATGGGATATCGACGAATAAAATATTATTAATGTCACTGATGCTGCCTGTTTTCAAAAATTATATTTTAATTTTAAGGGTTCGGGTTGGGAAATATCCGAAATTGATTTAATGTGCTTTTCTTAATTAATTTATACAATTTTTTGTCGTCGAGTTTTGATATTTGGTACACAGATTTCTGAGATCATTTTATGCTATGTGTGAAAAGTTGCAGAAAATTAGACAATGTGAAATGGTACTTGTAGGCAGGATCAAAATAAAAAAATACGGTTTAACGTCTGGTTCATCATCTGACGACGATATCAGGGACATCAGGATGCTTAAAAAAGGTTTAACTCTAAACCTGACCCTAAATTTATTCGACACTATCTGTGACAATTGTAAGAAAATCTGTCAAATTGTATTGGCACACACACGAGTCTTTAAGAGAGCCGGCAAATTTATTTTTAGCTGTTAGAGTTGGGGCTAGGGTTAGCCATAGCTTACTGCAACCCTATCCCCAATTCTAATCCTAAGTGAAAATTGTTAGAAAATCTGACTGAAAATTTGAATCTCCCTTCTATCGTACCTTACTGAAATTCTATTCATATAAAATGTTGACTTCATGTTATGGGTAGGGTAGGGAGTAGACGTTACCAAAACCATATCCTTAATTGTATTCCTCAGTAAAATTTGTGAGAAAATATGGCAAAAACTTAATCAACGCATGATTTTATGGGAGATCTAAAGATACACTAAGGTACGATCATTTGGCAGATCTTACTATCTTGATTTTCTTCTATATTGTATAGGATACAAGGATTCCTTTGATTTCAGTGCAACATAAAGTTCTTGCAAAACTTTGTATATCACCACATTATCATTTGAGCTGCCAATTATTATAATTTATGGAATTCTCCAAGACAGAACAAATTACAGGCCCATTACCTGCACATTACCATATTCCAAAGTGCTGAGGTCTCTTGAGTAATTGAGTAATTTGTCATAGATTGAGTAATTTGTACTAGTTTGTAGTATTTATGGACTTTTTTCTCATTTGTTATTAAAGTTCTTCTTTGTATGTTTATAGCGACAGAGTACCATTTGGGTCTACTGAAGGCTAAATTGGCTAAGTATCGTGCTCAACTTTTGGAACCCACTGGTAAAGCTGGCGCAAAGGTATATTTTATTATCTGTTGAAGTTTGTGGCAAGTGAATAATGATTTTGATTGTATTACTATTAATTGCAGGGTTACTTTTCTTTAAATGTTTCTTTTCTGATATAGATTTTGTGTAATCTGTCAGCACTATAGGCCTAGCCTCACCTAGCAGCAATTGGTTAATCGTATCTTTGCCATTGAGAACGCAGTAATCGAATCCCAGTTCTCACATGTCACTGATGTAGCCTTCTAGCCGCAAAACATAGATGTTGTTTTAGCGTTTACTGAGCTCTTGTAGCTTGATCATTTGATTTCAATGCTATTTGCAACAACTTACTAGCTTTGACATTACACTATTGATGTATTGTACAGGGTGAAGGGTTCGATGTTATGAAATCAGGTGATGCGAGGGTGGCTCTCATTGGCTTTCCTTCTGTCGGCAAGGTAACGAATGTTGCTTGATAAATGTATGTTCCACAAAGAAAAAATGTGATAGAAAATATTTTTCTGCATTTTAATCAGTAGACTTGTAGTTGTAATGTTAAATAAATGTGTTAGAGCATGAAAGTTTTCTGTTTTGTTGTATGAACATTATTACGTAGTTTTTGGTATTACAGTACCTGATATCTCTTTCTGTTGAATTTTATATGTATAGTGTTAGCTTTAGTTGTATCTGAGAATTTTCTCTGCCTGTCCGAGGAAAAATACCCACGATGTTCACTTCTATGCTTACCTCTGATCACATTTGAAATTATAGCAAATTATTGATTCCTTCACAAATGTTTCACCACTTTAGAAGGGCTCTGTCAACAAAGGAATCATTGAAGCCTGTTGGAGTGTTGGGTTGTTTATTTCTTTAGTGCTTGCATCAGCCCAACAGTTACAATGTACAGTTACTAGCTGGATATCATGGGGGACCCACTTGACAAGTAGGAAGAGTTTGAGACCTCCTGTGGCAATGCATTGAGCTTTTCACATTCTGGTTTTCCTCCAGATCCAGTTCTTCCATAAACCTTTGATATTTAACAAGCAAGGATGAGAGATGACCGATAGAAACAAATCAACGATTGACTTATTGATCTGTGAATGGTATGAAGTAACATTGGAATCATATTCTAAATGCTATTCTAACTGTATTGTGGTGATTGTGTGTCTCAGTCGACCCTGCTGAGTACACTGACTAAGACCCAGAGTGAGTGTGCAGCCTATGAGTTCACCACGCTCACCTGTATCCCGGGAGTTATTGAGGTCTGTATAATCTATCAGTCAATCAATGAGGATTTGCGTGCAGTACCTCAACCCAAAGCAAAGTCGGACACATCGTAATTAAGTGAAGTGGTCCATTGTTAATGTGCAGGTCTAACTAATTATTTGAGAGATGCAAGATTTTTTGCTAATATACAGTTTTCTACTTATTAATGTATTAGGAAAGCGATGAATGCTGTTGGATTCTAAGTAGAATATTTAACGAAGTTAGAAGCGCAATTAGAGGAATCTGTGACATCGACCTGTGTCGACATTTAGTAGCATATTGTAGAGCATCTGGTTATATGTAGACCTACATTTAAAGGCTTAAATTTAGGTTAGGTTGTTTTAAATTAAAAGAGTTCAGTGACTACAAGATAATATTATCTTATCATCATATTATTTATGATAATATAAAGATAATAATATTTTTAATATTCGCATAATAGATTAATATTTACTGGATTATATTGGAGCATTTGTAAATGCTGAGCTTTAAATGTATGGATCTTTTACTAAATCTAAAGACCCTAGAGATCTGGCGGCGGGCCCTGGACGACCTCTTCATTTCCTGTTAACGAAGATGGAAGGGAACCGCGACACAGCTGAGACTCTGGGCGAGCAACAACAACAATAGCTTTGTTGATATTTTGTTTCATACAGCAATTTATTTTCCCGTATTGGATCCGGAAAACTTGAGAATAGACCAACCGATAACTGCACATGTTTCGTAAAAGCCGACTAATGTATAAATTTGCATACTGAGGAAGCAACGGGAAACTACGTCAGAAGTCAGAATATACAGGGTGAGTTTGAAAAAAACCACGGGCGATATCTCAATAACTTTGTCAAAACGCAAAATATTTTAAAAAGAATCAGGATATGTAGTCTATAGAGGAGGTTTTTCCACATCTAACCTCCAAATTTGGTAAAAAATATTAATTATTAAAATAGTTACAGAGTTTCTACGGAGAAAGTAAAAAAACCAAATTAACATAACTTATTCATGTAGCTATGTGGTACAATATGAGATCGAACAGCATGGTCCATAGTTCGTCAAGAAGGATGAGTGACCACCAAACTCATGTGAGCTCAAAACTCTCGAATAACCGCGTCTGGGGCGAAATACTTGAGAGACACAAAGTGTTCATTTCTAAAAAGGTTAAGAGCACTACATCAGGAGTGGAGAGCAAAAAAAAAATTGCGCCACTAGCAAAATATTATGTCAAACATTTGCGGTTGTCACCTGTTAAAGCAATATGCAAAGAATTTTTGATTTTTAAACCAACCAACGATCCATATTGTACCATGGGTATTTGAATAAGTTATGTTAATATGTTTTGAGTTTTTTCATAGAAACTCTGTAATTTTTTTAATAATTCATAATTTTCGACCAAATTTGGAGGTTAGATGTGGTAAAACCTCCTCTATATATCCTGAAAATATTTTTAAAATATCTTGAGTTTTGACAAAGTTATTGAGATTTCGCCTGTGGTTTATTTGTTAAAACTCATCCTACATATACTCAAGAAAAATGGTACATTTTAGGTATGGTAAAGGCATGGCCTTTTTGTTGGGATCAACTTGATGATCGATGGAGTGCTCATTTATAATTAGTGAGTGTTATAGCCGACTTTGTTTCAGAATATGTACTTGGACCTGCCATTTGGCAGTGCAGTAGAGAGGGGGAGAGAGAGAGAGCGCGAGTTATTGTTGAGTGAATAGTAGTAGTTCTGTTACAATGTTTGCTACTGCTTAATTAATTTCAAGAACTGGTTTTGAAGTTTCTTCTTAACATATTAAATCATAATAACAACAAGTGCAATGCTGTTTGTGTTTGCCTGCAGTATAATGGCGCCAATATTCAGCTGCTTGATTTACCTGGTATCATTGAAGGAGCCTCAGAAGGTCTGATATGCGTTAACCTACATGCTAGTTTGTTTGTAAGGGCAGTAACTGGGGCACTTTACAAATTTGTTAATATTAAGTATTAATATATGCATTTGTGTGTTCTGTTTATTCTAGCACAATTTCCTTTTCAGTTGCAAATTTCAAGCTTGCAGACCCATGAACACATTTATCATCACATATCATACAGTTTGTCTCCCTCTCCTCATTCAAAGTCATCAGCGCTCAGAATCTCTGCAATGATACACGGTGGATGTATGTAACATTGCATCAATTAATCAAGAAGTATATTTATAAGGCACCACTCTATGCAAAGTTTCAAATTATCTCTCAAAATGAACAATGTACATAGCTTCAAATAGTCAAAGACCACTACCAGTCTACCAGTGTGGGAGTCTAGCTTGCTGCAAGTATATAAATGTTAATAATAAAAGCTAAACATCATATAGATGTTGTGTATGTACTAAGTACGTACTAGGCGTGATTGTATGCATGTACTATGTGTGATTGTGTATGTACATACACAATCACACACAGTACATACACACAATCACACACAGTACGTGTGATTGTGTATATACTGTGTGTGATTGTATGCATGTACTGTGTGTGATTGTGTGCATGTACTGTGTGTGATTGTGTGCATGTACTCTGTGTGATTGTATGTATGTACCAATGATGGGTAAAATAGGTCTTAAAACTATTTTTGAAATAGTCGAATAAAACAGTTAAAAAAAATATTTTCAAAATAATCAAACAAAATAGTCTCCATAACTATTTTCAAAATAGTCAAATAAAATACTATTTTCAAATAAAAAATAGTTTATTGAAATAGTTGTCGACACAATTAGTCTATCATTCACTGTTTTTATCAATGGTTAATTTCTCTCAATAAAAGGCCGCAGTTCACTTCTCTTAACAAAACAATACAAATAGCTCTAGAACAAAATCTGTAAATATATAAGTTTCGCATATTATTTTTAATTTATTCCGAGTATAATTTGCCTACATTTATCAATATTATAGAAAAAACTATTTTGAAAAACTACTTTAAAGTTTCTAAAATAGTTTTAAAAACTATTTTTGAAATAGAAAATAGAGATAGTTTTTTAAACTATTTTGAAAATTGAAAATAAAATAGTATTTTCTATTTTAAATTAGAAAATACTATTTTACTAATACTATTTTACCCATCACGGATATGTACTATGTGTGGTTTTTTTGTAGGATTGTGATTGTGATGTGTGATTGTGTGCATGTGCTTAGTATTGTGCTATGTGTGTGTTGATACAGGTAAGGGTAGAGGCAGACAGGTGATAGCTGTGGGTAGAACGGCTGATCTTGTCATCATGATGCTTGACGCTTGCAAGGGTGATGTGCAGAGGTATAATAATAATTATTCTTATTTCTCTTCATTGATATTGTAATCTATAGACTGAATGTAATGTCAGTTTCGCGGTGTAACGATGACCTATATTAGTGATGGGCAAACCCTTGAATTCGAATCGTGAACCTATGGAACCCGAGTTGGACACTCAATATATATAGACTAGTTATAGCAACTTGTACACAAGCACGTAGGTCTATTCGAGGCCACAGCATAGGCAGAGACTTGGTCCAAGTTATGGGGCCGCAGAATTTTGCAGCTGGCATAATAGGGTTCACTTTTTTTAGAGAAAACTTTCAAAATGTTTGGAGGCATAAAATGGCAAAAAATGTTACGCTTTTTGGCTAGAGAGGATATGAGAGTATTACCGAATATATTTATGAAATTATCTCATGCTTTATTGATTCTCACTCACCCCACTTACGAAATCCTACTAAATGAGCTATTATATTTTTCCTGACTGGCATTTAGTCTCTGTCTGTTTTGCGTTAAGGACAATTGAGAATTAAATTTACGGGCAACAGCACACGATAGTTACAGAGTGACCAGAACTGATAATGTTGTCTAATGATGTAAAATTATTTTGAGATATATCTTTGTCATGACTCATGATTACTGTGTGATAGCTAATTTCACAACAGCAGAAGTCTAGGCTAGTCATTGGAATATTATATTTTTCTATAAAAATATTGATCACTTTCATGCTATCTGCTATTGCAGGAAGTTGTTGGAGGTGGAGTTGGAAAGTGTTGGCATAAGATTAAACAAGAGAAAACCAAATATCTATTTTAAGGTAAGCACATTAACAGGTTTCAATGGTAAAGTATTTGGAGTGTAGTTTCTTCATCACATATTGTAATGGTAAAGTACTTGGAGTGTAGTTTCTTCATCACATATTGTAATGGCCCAAATGTTTTCTGTCGTGGTATATCTTAAATTGAACGAGTACAGACTATCCTCCAAATTTCTTTAATTCTAAGAGATCCAGAGCCGGCCTCAGGTAATTTGGCGCCCTAGGCGTTCATCTATGAGCATTCACACCTCCGTTTCAAAATGTCAAAATCAATTTCCTCTCCTCTGCTAATTCGTTGAATCTGTATTGACTACTTACTTCCTAAAGCCTCGTCAAAGAACTTCACCAATCTCTTTATTGCTTGACTGCCTCATACATAATTCAATTGATTAATGCTATATAAAAATCTCTCTGAAAGAAAATTAGGCATAGGGTTATTGGTTTAGCATCTTAGTCTGATTCTTACAATCATCTCTTGCTCAATGATGACCGTCCAATGGATGTTTAAGGAATCTCTTCATATTGTTATTGATAGAGGAGGTTTCTGTGTATTTGTTGTTTAACAGATAAAGAAGGGTGGTGGAATGTCGTTCACTTCCATGCTTCCTCTGACCAAGGTCGATGAGAAAATGGTTCAGCTCATTCTTCATGAATACAGTATCCTTTTGTTATCTTTGCCTGAATCATTTTGGTAGGCAGTGTGCATAAACTGCAGCCACAGACACTGTTTGTGTATTATATTAAGCTGAAAAAATATAGAATTATAAAAAATAAAAAATTTATTGCACCAATAGTTTTTTATGTAAAGCTGTATATTTATAATCTGTTCTGTATTGAAGGATATTGTCAGAGATAGACCTGGCTGGGTCTCAAACCAAAGACATGTTGTTTATCAAGCAAGCGTGCTACCAATTGAGCTATGTTGTTATGTTTTATGTTTTATTTTGCATATGATTTATTGATGTTATGTTTTCTTCCCTAACACTGTTTAATTGCACTGCTGCATGCAACAACTCGTGAACTTCAGAGATATTTAACTGTGAGATCATATTCAGAGAGGATTGCTCAATAGATGAGTTCATCGACGTCATCGATGGAAGTCGTGTCTATTTACCCTGCCTCTATGTTAGTGCCTGCTCCCAATATTACCATGAATTTACTCCTCTTATATAATAAAATATGTCCCTTGTAATTACTGCTCTAAGCATTTTGCTTTTGAAACGTTGTATTTAAAGTAAATGTGTTGATGTCTTGCTAAGTTTTAAAATTTCATTTTTCATATTGTTTCATCCTCTCCAATGTATCTTTAATCCCTTTGGCTGATTATCGAACCCACAGCCTCTGATCTGTGCAATGAAAGTTTGCTGGCGGCTAGTTCATTCCATCTGTGCGAGTATACATTACGTAGAATATTGATAATTGTATTCGATTATTCTTTATAATGAGGACATACATCGATACTCTGTCCTACGCATTATATGCTGTAGCCAAATTTAGAATTTGTATGACAACTTTTGCTAATGAATTTTTGACAGTTTAATTGTATTATGCTACTTGATGTATTTTCTACATTTGTAGAACAAACTAGATCAGATATGATTGCATGCATGTATTGCTGAATTAATCTTTAAGTATGGACAACCTTCCTGTGTCTGGCTGATCTTGTTTTTTTCTATAAATCCCCTCGCTCTCTCCGTTCTTTCGATTCATTACTTCTTGATGTTCCTGTTGTTGTTGTTGCTCACCCAGGCTGTTAGCTGTGCTGCCAACAATCCTTCAAGAGAACATCATTAGTTTTTTTTACCTTCTTTTATTTGTTTATATCAACACATTACATGCAATAGGTGTAAACACAATATAAATATAAACAAATAAACAAATTAGAAGGTGGCGACCATAAAAGAGCCTAGGCTCTGTGTGGTTAGCAATAATAGTAGCCATTGTTTCATATTAAAAATAAAGTCTAGATGTTTTTAGGAACTATTACTCTACTACATTGATTAACCTATAGTAACCAAATCATATTTTAAATATTCAAACTATAAGAAGGTAACTATATAACATCAAGTAGCGTACTCCATGTACGACCGGAGAGATATCGGGACGCAAAATTGCTCTTTGTAATGTATACACATATCAAAGTTCGTCAAAATCCCAATCCCGCCGTGAACCAATCCTAACTCGAAAAGGAAAGAGAAGAAGGAAAATGACAAATAGAAATGAGATGTGTATTGTGTAATGTGTATTATACATAGGGGAATAAAGCTTACGGGGCAGAACAGAACAGCGAACATTGAAGAATCTATGGGGAAAAATCAATCAATCAATGCAAATTTAACGTCCGTTTCATCATCTGACGATGTCATAAGATAGAAAACGAATGCCCGAATGTTTCCCCGTGTAGTACATGCAGACTAATCCAACTTAATAAAAACATGTTTATCATCGATTTATTTCGTTATGCAATACTAATTTGGTATTATTGTCTTCAACTTTATCTAGTCTAGTAAAGTCGACCATCTGTCGACTTTATTCTGCCATATAATATATAAATAATAAATGTATAAGTAATATAATATATAATAAAATAAGTAATACTAAAATACTATTTAATGAATTAGAACATTTATTCTGTTATTGATTCGGGATGATTTTATCATGTACCATACTCGTCTGTTGAACATTGAACTATAAAGGCCTGTCAATGTTTTATAATGCTCGTGTTTTGTCTAATTCAGTTTACTCTGGGGTATAATTATGACGTTTTACTAGAAATGTTTGGATTTACTTATATCTGGTAAAGCACATCAAATATTATATTATAAAAATTAAACGGATGCCCACGTAAAGTCGTATCGTAAAGAGCGTATATTAATGGAATAGAATATTCGTTTATTTTCATACCGAGGCACGCAATATGTTACAACAACTGAGAGCAGCAACAATAACGTTATAAAGTACAAAATTGGCGCTACAATTGTGAACAATTGTAAAGATTAATAATTGTTTTATGATATATCGAGATTAATGGTGAACAAAGAGTCTCGACATATCATAATAACAATCCAGTGTATGTTTCTTTTGTTATTCTGTGGCGCCTAATTCATATTTAAACAAGGATATTTAAAAATGTCATATTTTAATGCTTAACTATGGCGAGTCGATGGTGGATCCCAACAAACATGGCGTTCTATCCCAGAATGCACCCTCACAAGTAGAATTCCCAAAACCGTCCATACGCTGAACACTACTGCTAATATTAAAGCTTTAACGTCCGTTCCTCATTCAGGGCTGATATCAGGCATGCAAAATGGTGCTCCCAATTTGGAGCACTAACAGTCTAACATAACACGTTTTCATAATTCTATTGTTTTGTCATCTCTGACGGCCGATTGTTAGAGTGCTGAATGTTTGTTCGCTTGTGCATTTTCTCTCTATCTCTCTCTCTCGCTTTCTCTCTCTCTCTCTCTCTCTCTCTCTCTCTCTCTCTCTCTCTCTCTCTATCAATCAGTAAATAACACTTTTATTAAACGTCATGACCTGTGTACGGGTCTTGCTTGCGCATGAACACGCAGTGCTTCCGATTTGGTTCGGGAAAATGGAGAATTGATCCCGCCGACAACTGCGCGTGTTCGTAAAATACGAAGCAATTAGATAGGACTGTGGAGAGTTAACCATGTGGTAATAATTCATTTGTGATTGAGCAATTGGTCATTAAAATTCCAGACTTGCT
>JAQFZF010001401.1:0-14182 GCA_034695365.1 Enchytraeus norvegicus | reverse complement strand
AATTTCAGGACAGCTGGGACCCCTGGGAAGTGTTTGAGACTTTAGATAGTTGTTGTGAGATAGTAATCTTGACCGGAAATTTAAGGACAGTGGTAAAGAAAAAAATTTCAACTTGAAAACTATAAATAAGTAAAGTATCAATAAAGCAGCATGTGCAAGAGATAGATACAAACGTATTAAGGCAGAACTCTCAGGAAAATGAGTCGACTATTGTGCATTTGAACTTTGTCGCTTTCCTTGCCTCAAGCTTAACTGACTTCATCAAGTTCTTTAAATCTGAAGTCGTTAAGGACAAGCATGGTGTGGATTTGGTTGCCATTAACTGCAATGATTGCAACAACCGAGTCTTAATTCTCTCCAAACTGAGTGAAAATTCTGGAAACATATGCTAATACTGGTTCAGAGGGCGCGAGGAGCCCGATGGAATGGGTGGAATGAAATAGCTAATCTGACGCATGTTGCTAAGGCCGCTCTGACTCCATTCCACAGCAATGCAATTCCAGAACGTGGTTTTTCAATAATTAATGCCTTGTTCGACAAAGACATTTTGTCTCAAATTGAAAAGACATTTGTTGCAGAACGGACAGTAAAGCGCACTATTATGATCTTTGGATTCGTTACTGCAGTGCCTGTAAACAAAGATATGATCGATGGAGCGAGAAAGGTACATTCTGAATATCAGTTATATTTGGAGAAACAACACAAACAGGAGGCAGTCGCACTTCAGCAGAAGTTTGATTTAGTAAAACAGCAAGAGAAAGAAAAAGATATGCAGAAGTAGAGGAATTCTGCTCTTACTCAACTGGAAGAGGACGATAAATGGGAAAGAGAACATATGAACGAGCTAGAAGCTGCGAAGGAACTTATCGATGAAGCTTCACAAAAAATGTCTATTGGTTCCAAGAGTATGCAATCGGCAAAAGTAGCTAGATGCTACTTCAAACCGGGATTGAAAATTACAGTTAGTGTCAGAGAAGCTGGAATCAGTACTGTGAGGAATTCGGCCATAGGACTCAATATGGTAGAGTGTATATCCCTCAGTTCCGGTTCTTATCCTACATTAACGGACTTTTCTTCATCCGACGACGATAGCAGGAAGCATTCAGTGTAACCTATTTTGACAATTAACGCTCACAATTTATTAGTTCAAAACATAACAAAATAGTAAGTTAAGTGAAAGTAAAACAAAGAAATGATAAAAGTAACATTATACAGCCGAGCATTCGCACACAGCACTAAAGCTGTTAAACCGGTCGCAGGCCACGAAACAGACGTTAAACCGAGCCGTGCCATTTTACCATGTGCTGCTAGCCACGGGTTCGTATCTCCATGTCCTTTCTATTTCAGCATCACAGCTCGAATGCCTAGCTAGCACGAGGCATCCAGGCCTCCAGACGTAGGCCTTTTCTATCCAGTAATTACTTGTAGGTCTGTCGGTCTACAGTTCAATATCAACATATTTAATATAATTATAATTAGAGAGGGGTATTGATGGGTTGCTCATTCCCTTACAAGTACCTAATAATCAAAAGATGCTGAGGGTCAAATTAGACAAAGGCTACACAGAGGATGCATGTGCATGTAAGAAGAAAAATAATGTGTAACGTTAAATCATGTATTAGGCATCCTATTATGAGTATGTGTAGGGACTGTAGACTCTGTAGAGTGTCCAACTGTAAATATTGTATTGAATTTGTTTGATTTCAAGAATGACTTTACTTGTTAATTTTGACACTCTTTTCGACAATTGAATTTCAAGTTTGTGATCAGGCATATTGAACCTCCTAAGGGTTTCGTTGCATGTGTTGTTTTCAATGCTAACATTAATTTTGTTGCAGGCATATATAGTTTAACAAAGTTATGATGCAATAATTTGTAGACTGTTTTTGTACACATTTTCTCTGATATATAGACTTATATTGTGTTGCAATTAGTTATTGTTGTTTTTGGAAATGTGGAAAAAATAAAAAATGTCCTATAATGAAAATCGAGTGTCTGTACATTGAAAGGGAGGATTGGAGCAGCTATAAAGGGAGGAGGAGGCTGCTGAATTGTGTTTATTTCGCCGAAGAAATTGTCCTGAAATTTCCTGAAAACTATGTCCTGAAATTCTGATTTTTGAGCTGGGACCCCAGACTTTCCTTTAGAATGTTCCTTTAAGCCCACTGACTCGACACGTAATCTTGGAGTCATCTTTGATTCTAATCTAGATTTTAAAAGTCGATTTCCTCTATACCATTAATCTTTTCTTCATAATAGACGATTACGTCAGATTCACCCTTCACTGCTCTGGAACTCAGCTACTCAGCTATTGAATTAGCTAATGCCCTTGTCCAATCCAAATTAGACTACTGGAACTCTTTGCTAAATGGTCTGCCTACCACCTCTATTGTCCGATTTCAATATGTACAAAACGCTCTTGCTCGCATTGTGTGCAACAATACGAAATTTTGCTCTCATTACTCTTCTAAAAATTCGACATTGGCTTCCTATTTCAGAACGCATAAATTCAATACAGCCACTTGAGGTTGTTAATATTTAAGGTAATAGAGTTAGATAAACCTTCTTATCTATCTGAGCATCCTACCAACCGACATGCAGCCTTCATTCGTCTGGCACTAATCTTATTAAAGTACCAGACATTCCAACTGAAATAGGCAGACGCTCGTTCAGATTTCTGCTCCAAATTTATATAATTCTTTGTCGCATGATTTGCGATATTGTACAAGCATTACTAATTTCCCGGGCAAGCTAAAACTCTTCTCTGATTCAACTCAAACTCATTTACCTGCTTGGATCTGTTCCAATAGACTGTCTTGCCTTGGATAATGGACTAGCACTGTTTTGGATCTCGGTTTCTCTTCGGCTTTGCATTTGCAGGATTATGCCGGTGGTTGGAAGTTGTCTGTAGTTGTACATTCTGCTTGGGACGTCCCTGACGCGATTATGCCATCTGTATACTAATTTACACATCATTAATAGGGTTTGGGTTAGGGTTCAACAATATTTTTTGTAGAGGTGTTACGGTCGAAACCGATTTTCGAAACTGCTCTACAAAAATATAAACACTAAGCACAAAATGAAAGTCCGTCAAAAGAGATTTAACAACCACTTTTTCGTCGTTAAGTCAACAGCTCTTTAAACATAGCTTTAAATTCAATCTGCGCCACTCACTTATAATTAAATATAGTGATATTTATTGAGTATGAACATAAATCTATCATATTAATATGTAAATGCTTTGATGTAAAAATTACACTATTGTTTTGTTTCCTTAGTAATTGTTATTATTTAAATTTCGTGAGCTGTCGCACTATTTGGTTATTGGACTGATGATTAATTTTTAGTCTAACATCAACGGACTATTTCTTTAATTTTGATGTTTAATTTTGAACTTTATCTTTAAGCCTTTGTGAAATTTTTCGTAACAATTACAAAATTTAATAAGGAAACTGGTAGTAGCTTAAACTTATTTTACACTTCTTACTCATTGATTTTGTTCATTGCTAATTAGCCACCAAGAATTACTGTTAGTAACTGTTATAGATTTATTGTAATTTGTGTACGTATTCTATTCATACTGTAACAGTGATTCTTACTTCTAACCCTTTTTGGTGTCTAATAATAATTATAAATAAAAATAAAAATAATAAAAATAAATAAATATGCTTTCGCGGCACGTTCGCTGACATGGCATTCCAAAGATATGGAGATTTATTTTAACTACTATATTTTATCTATACATCTTTTTTAAACACAATAATTCTATTTTATCATATTTTTTAGCCCGGGGTCGTTTACCACCCAGGGCAATTTAAAAATAAAATAAAATAAATAAAAATGAGTTTGTCAAGAAAAATAATTGACAGCCAAAATTATTTATAAAAAAGTTAAATTCTATATAATTTATTACTATGTTATTAATATTATTAATTTTTATTATTAACGTATTATTTCTGAATTAACTAATTAGATGCCCTCTTATCAATTTCATCAATAATTCTAATTCTAGATCACATTCTTAGACGATGATAGACTAAGGAGTATAATGCAGATAGTTCCTGGTGGCATGGTTAAACTAATTAAGAAACAATATTTAGCAAGTGTTATAAACTCGTAGTATATTGCCCTTGTTTCATCCCGGAAACTTGAGAATAGACCAATTGAAACTGCACATGTTTTGTAAAAGCTGATTAACGCAGAAATTTCATACTGAGGAAGCCAACGGGAAACCACCTCGGAAGTCAGAATATAATATTCACAAGAAGATTACATAATAATATTCACAAGAAGACAAGGTTACATTATAACACAAAGAAACACATTATTTCTCTAGTCAATCACATTTCACACTAACACTACTTTTCCATAAACAATCGTCGGGTGTCAATGTGTTGAATTTTATTTCAATTTTGGCAAGGATTCTAATCCTTGACCAAAATTAGCTAGATTAAAATATAATTAGTTAGTTAAAAATTGCATTGAATATGGTATTGCAATGGTTTGATAACTTCAATGAAAAAATTCAGTGATGACCTTTTGAAATTCATTGTCAAAAAAAGAAGTTAGCGAATGCGAATATTGACAGTTGTAAGATCAAGCTGTAGTTAACAAATGTCAGGACAGAAAAGAGTGAATGAAAAGTTGACTTAAGCATTTGACCCGATTCTAATGTTTGATGACAAACAAGTCTCAATAATAGTAATTCTGTTCTCTCAGAGTGATTGTCAGATTCTCTGAAAGCTAAATCTGTTCCCGTCTATTATAGAAGTGTTCACTAGAAATAAACAATTAGGCAAAAGTTCATTTTGTCAATAATTATTGACATAGTCAATCAATAAATGAATGAATCAGTCAATTGATTTGGTCAGTTAGTCAACGAATCACTTAATTAATTAATCAATCAATCAATTAAATAGATTCTGTACAGCTCGTCTCAATAATGTCAAAGAATCTTCGTTATTATATGCTACTTTGAACTATGAATGAGTTAATAATACTTAGACAAAAATAGAAGCACGACGATTACAGCTGTAGGCCTACCTGAATGTAGTAACTGTTAGATTTGCAGCATCAAGACATACTGAAGCTATTCTCTCTATAATAGATCTAGCATTATGTTTTTGGAGAATTTGTAACTCTCGTAATTTGGACAAAATATAATTTCGTTGTAGGTTTGAGTGTTTTTAACGTCAAGGTTCAGAAGCACAAGGTGCTTCTCTTCAGGACGGCTCAACACAATCGAGCACTACCGTCGTAAAGATTTTGGTTTAGCTCATTACAAATTTATTCCACAAAGAGCCCTGCAGTCCTTTACAGACCGCCGAGTTGGAGTAATAGTAATTTAAGTTTGTAGTCAGCCGATGAATCGAATCTAATCCGGTGCAATTGTATTGCATTTAGGAACAATTGCTGACCTACTGGGCCAACATTGTTACAGGCCCATCGAGCCCTCCATCCCTTCCTGGGTCAGTTAATAGGAAGTAATTAGTACGCAGTATGTGATTAGTTCTGAAGATTGCGAAGATAACGACAGGTCTAGCGTATATGATCCAATGACCAAATTGGATGGTACAAAGTTAGGCTGGCGACCTCACCGTCAGATTAATGACTATCTCACCTGTGTGCCGCAATTGCTCAGGATCGGGACCTTCTCCGTGCCTACTTTCTGTGACGAATACGGCACACTACCTTTATCTTTACTGTCCAACCTTCATTCAGTTACTGTTGCAAGCAATTGAAGCTGTAATTATTATATTAAACCTTTTGGACGTCGTATTAGTCTATTAATTCCAAATAAATACAAAGAAGTTTTTCTGCTGTAATCTTGTCATGATAGAATCAGATCTTTACTGTCCCAGCCGTTCAAATGTTTAACCTTTCTGTGTAGGCATTATAGTAAGTAGGAATTTAGAATATTTTGTACTTTGTTCCTGTCGCAGAGAATCTGTCCTAAATACGTACGAGCTTTATCAACAGATTTCTATCCAGTGCAAAATATATCACTAACTTTTAATGTCACTATCGCAGTATATTTTACAGGATATAGTATTAGGCCTTGCTGTTTACGATCGAAGGGTTGATTTGGGCGTATTACAATACCCAGTGTACAACAGGAAGGAAAATATAAACCACATTTAACATGCGTTGATCATCCTATATTTAGCGCATTCCGAATTGTAAAATGTAACTAGAAATTTTTTAATTGATTTAAATCGTTATGTAGGCCGGCGGTCGCAATGTATTTATTAACAGTTAAGCCCGTGCCACGGGTTTAAATATTATTGCTATTGGGCAACTTCTCTTAATAGTATCCTTATTTCTACATTAAATATGAAGAAGTTATGAAGAATAAGGAATTAAAGAATAGGCATAAACATTAATTGCCATTGAGTATTTTTTTTAGGCTGTTGTACCTCTATGTGCCTTAGCCCATGACTCGATGGCATATATCATTTGCAAATTGAACCTTGGTTACCAATCATCTGTGTAGTGATGGCTTGGTAGTGGTAATGTATTGTTGTTATATATTTTTGCGCATAGAGATGGTGTCTCGGTAAAAACACCGACAGCTGAGGAAGGTAACGGAGACCCACCTAAAAAAAAGCTTCTCCAAGAAAAAATGGCATAAAAACAGCGGATCGAGAGGCATGGAAACGTTATATGCCATGGACCTGCCATTAGGCAGTACACTGAGAGAGAGATAAACATTAAACATTGGAGATCGAAATAAAACAGTTTACAGGAAGAGAAAGGATTACAAAGAACCCCGGTGACTGATTGAATCTGATGAAATTACTCGTATACCGATAAGAACTCCCAGAAACCGATAAATTGCAAACCAGGCCTTCCGGCGTCTGACCGGAAGCGGAAGCTGAGAGAACTTCAAAGAAGATGTAAGAACTATTGTTTGACCAACTCCCTCATTAAAGATCTGCAGATGCATGCACAATCTAGTGTTGCACCCAATTAGAGCATGGCAATTAATGCGGCATTACCGGTATAATAAATGTCTGTTTTAAAGAGTTCCAATTATTGAGCACAAATTTTGTGATTTCGGAAGGATTGACCGTGACAAACGAACAGTGAATAATATTTACAGGAAAAGGTGTATTGAAATATCAATCCACTAAAATAATCACGAAGTCACGAATTCACTCTTTGAACATCACCAATATTAAAATACATTCTGCAATAACTTTGAGAATGCCTTAAGGCCTCGTTTTATTTCTGCTATATGGGCTAGATTTTCTTCATAGTTCCTACCCATTACACAAGAGTAAAAAATAAATATTAATTTTGTTAAAAAAAATTACCTAGCTCATTTAAAGATAACGATAAAAATGTCTAAAGCTCAAACGATTAAATTATCTTGACCCGTCAGTGGGTAATTTTAACATTAATTTCGTTCAGTTCTTGTTGAAGTGACATGACATGTGTCCAGTGTTGCACAACCGGTTACTTTAATTCTTTCATCAACGACGTTTTCCTAATTTCCGTGCTGCTTCTTATTCTTTGAATCAATATTTCTTACGTATTCGCATTCTCATGAGCAATTGAAGACCTACATCTTTGAACTCTCCTTTTCGCATGGTGTCCATCAAATATAGGCTATTATACTCATTTTCGTATCAATAAAATTACAATTGTTTACAAATTTCCACCAATAATTTATTTATTTATTTATTTTCTATTATTATAATAATTAAGATAGATGAGAAACAGATTGGGCCAAATATCTTCTGCACTAGCTCAACATTAGACATAAACATCATCATAAACTAGAGGCCGTGTTTCACAGTTGGAGGTACGCTTATCATGAAATCTTTCATTTTAAAAATAATTCCCAAAAGAAAAATGTCTTCGCGAGCGGCACAAAAACTTTCATCATTTTGACAATTTAACAGTTAATATCAGCGATTCAGCATGCTAAACTACTAAACCGGTCACTTGATGCAATTTGTGAGAGATTAAAGGAGAAACTAGCGTTTCACCGATTGACTTTACAGTGTAACCTACAACCAGACAAGAGACCAGTTTTTGGCTGATAAATGACAAGCCACTACAAACACGATACACGTGACCTTTAGTTACACAATATAACTGTATTAGCTATGCATTCCATCGTCGAATAATAACGATTGAACGAAATTAAGTACTTACTAATTTACTTTTGGTGCGAAGCATTTCATAGCATTCGCTTATTTACGCAAAAATTGACACACCTAACGAAATCTCTTAACTCACTCCATAATAATTATAACAGGAACTATTGAACTCGATCGGTTTATATCTATTTTCTTGTATGGATTCGCATGTACATGTAGTTGTTACTGATGTTTATAATGGTTTCAATCATCGAGCCCTACAATTCATTTGTTGAGAGAAACTTACTCTACACCTGAGGTCTTGCCATGGGATAATCAATGTGTGCTCAGTTGTGAGTTATGCTATAACGACTGTATACATGTATATGAATATGTTGGTTATAGAAAATTTAATAGACCAAAACAACACATATTTTGCAAGTGCCGATTAATTCACACATGGAGACAGGCAACGGGAAATCATCTCAGAATCTGAATGTTCCAAAGCTAAGGCTACATCTAGGTGTGGTACATCCGTTATGATGGGAGGAACATTATGATTGACGGATGCTCAATAGTGAGAGTGATAGCAAACTGTGCATCGGAAAGAATACAGAGAGAGATAGAGAGATAGAGGGAGAGAAAAATAGAGAGTGAGAGAGAGAAAGAGGGAGAGAGAGAGAAATAGAATTTGTTCCTTGGGCCAACAGGCGGAGAATTGGATAAGTAGATTTATAAATATATCGGACTAAAGATACCCATTTGAATCAATGAAACCGACACGATGTCTATACTAATTGTATTGACGGGATAGTATTACAGAACGTGGATATCATAATATCTGCGACCTGAGGGGCATCAAAGCAGACATTGTCTGGCATCAAAATGAGCTTTGTACTTGCATTTCCACCACACCCTTTTACATGAACTGATTTTCTTGTCCAATTACAATGTAAAGTCTGAGCTTCTATATAGACTTTATGTATTTTCCTCTGTAGAGTGAAGAGTGCATTATTGTTCGCTACATGCGGCGAATCTGTTTCATCTAATATAGCCTACTTTTCACTTTTGATAATTTCTTCATAGATATTTTAATTAATCAAATTACTAAATTGCAAGCCGGCTGAATGATATACTTTATTTAAACTGCTAATTAAACTAGATGAGAGATTTTATTATGATTTGCCCAGTAATCGAAAAGTTATACAGGCGTGGTTATATTTTCTTTAGTTCTTTCAAGTACAAAGTTTACTAATAATAAAAATGAAATGTAATATGAATGGATTGAGTTAAAATGATACGTTTGCAGCCGCGAATTTATGGGGGTGGGGGAATCGCCACTCGAAGCGAAGGGTCGGGGGTCCAATACAATATTCTACTTTGGTAAACCTTCACATTTGCTGAGCTAATCACATAATGTTAACCATCCCGCAGCCTACCCACATCTATCACTAATCTCTGTAATATCCCCGACATACGATCATGAATAGGTAAACGATCGTCCAATTTTACCGATCCAACACTATGGAATTCTTTATCTCATCATCGTCGATCATGTACATGAACTGCAACCCTCCATGGCAGGGCAAGCAGAAAATCCATTTGGTTCCTTCTTGATCTATCTAATAAGACTCTCTTGCCCTGACTAATAAACTTGCACTGTTTCGGATCTCGCTTCTCTTCGGTCTATGAATTGGTAAGTATGTTGTGGTCGAATAAAACTGCCTGCAAGCTGCATGATCTTCTTGAGACGTCCCTGACATCGCTCTCATGTGAGAAACCGGACTATAAATTCTCACTGAATTATATTGTATTGTACCTGTTTATATATTTTTTATACTTTTCCCCGAATGCAAAAGATTTACGACCGAATGATAATTCACATAAAAGCAATAAAAGTTAAAAGTCTGTCATACATACCGCTTTGCTGCTTGACAATAAGAAAAGTGCGAGCAGCAAATAGATTCTGTAGAAAAACAACAGTGTAAATAAGTCTACAAGTCATCAAAATCATAGTTTGAATTAATTCAGAATAGGTGAAATATTAAAATTATATACGGTATTGCTCCGAGGGGTCTGCTTAAGTATTGACTCGTCATCCATGACAAAGGTACGATTTATCAGGAGAGGAGAGAATGAAAAAGAGTTTGTAAACACGTGCCTATACTATATGTATTTATGGAATATTAATAACAAATATCTGTTATTAAAATTGGACTATATCAATAACATTCATTTGAATATGTGATGATATTCGCTTTTTTCAAACGAGTGTCATCTATGTTTTTGATTGGAAATTTCTTTGCAATCAATAGCGAGACGATTTCTTAATGAAACGCAAAGCGCTTTGAAGCCTTTTTCAATCTCATCTTCCTCGAGCTCACACAGTACAATACTACAGATATAGGCGTCCTACAATATAAAACGCAAGTTTCCAAACGTTTCTGTGGCAATTTCCGAGACATCGAGTCGCATAGATTTGACCTGTTGTTGAAATGAATGGTAATTAGCTGTCTAATGTGTGAATCTCCTGTTCTGTGGTCTGGGTGACTATCCTGTATTTGGATCATTGTGTCATTGTTTCATGTATAAGTCTATTGAAACGAGGGAGGGCAAAGAATGACCCTTTATCAAAGGCCTTTTCACAAGTACAAAATAATGCAGATAAATTACCAGACATCCAAACAAGCAGCTTTTCGGCTGTGTCTTGTAACGCAGATAAGAGCCTGTGACCTTTGTGCTATGCGAGGATTTAACAGACTTTTCACAGCACTTCGCTTTGCATATTATTACAATGTCGCATAGTACAGAAGCCATGCAACGTGTGTGCAAATAAAGTCGAGTCGGGGTTTACGAGAATTAAAAATGCTCTCGCCGGCGCTGGATCAACTTCTCTACAATTTGTATTTACTGTATAAGCTATGTAATGTCATAAAATATAAACCAACTTCCATATAACAAACAATATCTGCACGTAGGGCTACACAAGTGCAGCCAAGTTCACATGCGACGAGTGCTAAACAATAAACCAAAATTTAATGTGTAACACAAAACAGTAAAAAAAACATTTCCATGAATGACAAAGAACTTCAATTTAGTTTAATAATTATTATAGTGTTAAGCGAAGGATGCGGCACCCTAGCGTGACAGTTACATGTACATTATATTATCAGACCTAGGCCTACAGATCATTCAAGAATTCTATTAATTGAACCTATTCTGCGATAAGCTGTCCGCTGAATTAAGCCTTATACAATACATACATGCAACGTTTTTTTATCGTGCTTGGATATATCAATTATAGTTTATTTGCACCAACTCAATATTTAATAGAATTACAAATACAGAAAAATAAGATTAACATAATCGAACAACAAAAAATAAAATAGCAAATGAAATAAATAGGCCTACCCGTATAGGCTCAAGGCCTATTTATTCTACAAAGAAGCTACATGAAAACAGGAATGATTTAATGAAACATGAGAGTCATAGCTTTATATTTTGCACATGCGTGCATACATAAAATTGTAGTTAAATCGGAATATGCAAGTGCCGCTAGTGAGCTGTATTACCGTTCACAGGAACTTTAATATTTGTTATCTTATCTAAAGTTTAAACTGTGAAATATGTGTAGTGATAAATAAAATAAATAATTTTTGAGCATGATCCCTGATATAAGTAGTGAACTATTAAATTTTATAAGCAGCATTGCTAAGCTTTGGCATAGGATTTGGCCGCAAGACCAGATTTTCCTTCTGGGCCGTAAACTTTTAGCCATTGGACTTTGCTTCAGGGATCGGTCTGGGATTCGAACCAGTGGACCCTATACTTATCAGGAAAGTGCACTACTAGTTAGGCCATCTAAGAGGAATGCATTTCTGTAGTATTTATGAAGGCCTACAATAAATTCGTTTCCGTAGATCAGTTGTACAGCGTCGGGCAGTTCGTGCCGAGTTTTGAGCATAAGGACCGAGTTTCGATTCCCGGTCGAGCAATCAGAGAGTAAAATCTCGGATGTACAACGGACCAACCAAGCCCACCATCTCTTCGTGGGTAGGATAATTGGGAGCAATTAGTTCGTAGTAGGTGACTACTTCGGAAGATTGCGAAGGGTACCACAGGTCTGGCTTATATGATCCAATTATCAAATTGGATTGTATACAGTGAGGTTGGCGATCTCACCATTGGATTAATGACTATGTCACCTGTGTGCTGAAATCGCTCAGGAGCAGAATCAGCTCCGCGCCTACGTTCGGTAACGAATATGGCACACAACCTTTACTTTTTCTATATGAGATCTGGAATTGTCTGTGTCTCAAAGTATATGTTACACCGATAGGACTATTCTTCCGGAACGTCATAACGTTAAAAGTCAAGATATTTTCTAAACCCGCTGTGGAAGAAATAACAAATTTTACGAGTCTTCAAAAGATTATAATAATTTAAGGATATTGTTATCCGTACATTTTCTTGGTAAGCTCGCCAAAACTCTGGTCCAAAGCCCGGGAAATAATAAAGTATCTTTAATTCATTTATCGTTAGAAGGTTGACTATCAGCATTCTCCTATCTATAATTCTCTATCCTCTGTCACCCTCTTTACTTTTACATACGTAATCAACAAACAATAACGAAAATCAGATTTTATTGAGGAGATTGGTATAAGGTTGCGTGCCCTGACCGCGACCACCGAGAACGCTCATTCCTGTGGCAGAGACTGTCTGTGGCCCTCCAGCAATACAATGCCATTTGCATCCGGAGTACGCTCGACTGCCTGTCACTCCAGGATACCAATAACTAATTTTTTTTAACGTTTTTACCAATCGGCCATATACAATCCTCTGGGTACATACATGTATATATATAAACTTTTTATCTTTTTTTAAACTAGGGTCGGTTGGCACTAAAAAATAAAAAATAACGAAAAGTAACTAAAACTTATGAAATACCTACATGTAAACAGTCCGAGGGGAAGAGTTATTTGAGGGAGGGCGGAGTGGAGGGTAGCGCGTGTTCTCGTCCAGTGGTCGGCATCCCATGCCCCGCTCAGCGAGGCCTGAACAAAGTCATCTGATCAGCCTTTGCCCAGTTTTTCCGCCGACTCCAGTAATACTACAAGTCTGGATAATTCTTATGTTATTCCTTCTCAGACTGCTTATATTTATTTTGTACTTTAGATCGACATACCTACTTTTAAAAAATCATATTCTAGTAGCAATAGAAGACATTTGATTAATTGTTTTGATTTTAAATTTCGTTATTCAGGGCTGAACGATACATATCTAAGTATTCCTGGTATAGGCATATTAAAAACAAATATAATACATATTCAATTTTCAGCATAAGATTTATTGATAGGAGATTGCAGCAATAGCTTATTGATAATGGAATAGACCTTTTGACGTTTAATTCTCCGCTGCTCTAGTCGCCTCTTAAGTTACAATCACGTGATGGTTCTTGTTTACCTCTATGATCTCATAGAAACTTAATTAATTAGCGCTTACATGTACAGTAGGCCTATAATGTGACTATAATTTATTAATAATAATTCAGGGCATACATTTACTTTTAGGCCTACAGGCCTAGGCCTACTGTTGCTCTTTTAGATAACTAAACTACAAAAAAGATATCATAAGAGTAATCTATAGCCTACAATGTAAGCCTATGCAATAACATAATCTGAATAGTTTGGTGGTCACTTCAAATGTGCATAGTAAGTTTGAAACAACGACACTTTATATCTGCTAGTGGAGCTTCCCATTAATATAAATTGCTAGTTTAACGTCAGAAGTTCACATTTATTTATTTATTTATTTATTTATTTATTTATTTATATCTCACATCACACAAGTACATGCAAAGCAGCGATAAATGCAAAGAATGTGAGTGAATGGATATAAAGGCCAAAAGTCAAAAGTGGCGCTTACATATTCCACGTAAGAGATTAAAATACGCAAGTATTATAGAAAAAATCTACCATTAGTGAGTCTATATGTTCAAAGCATATCTCAGTAAAATCACTAATTAACTTACACAAATAGACAGACTTGCATCTAAACAGTATTTGACACATAATAAAATATACATAGGCCTACTA
>JAQFZF010001400.1:0-14183 GCA_034695365.1 Enchytraeus norvegicus | reverse complement strand
ACCTAACAATTACAGACCTAACAATTACAGACCTAACAATTACAGACCTAACAATTACAGACCTAACAATTACAGACGTGAATATATAGCTCTCTGCCTGTAGAGTAATCTTGAAGAGTAATTTTGTTCCTGGATAAGAAGAAATAAATAGCATAAGCCCAACTGACCGATTTCAAGTAAGAAAGAATTATTGTGTGCGATAATCTTGTATAATTCTAATAAAAAATAATAATAGCTATTTAATGATAACGGATAATGAAAGCATGATATAGCCTATATTTGAAGGCATTTGTTTTTGCCATTTTTTGTGTTCGGTTTAAAAAAAATTATTTTCAGTTATTGTTTGTTATTGTCATTTTTGTCATTTCCTTAAGCATCTTATTTTTCAAAAGAAGGCTTGATGTATACTTTTTGTTAAATGACTTTACAATTTCAATCCACCTTACATTAATTAAGCGATTTTCATGATAACTTTGAAACTTGGCTCCCGCATACATGTACATTCAATATTTTTCTTGCGTAGCCTAGGCCTATAAGCCTATTATACCTATTTTAACTAGCCGTTAAATTCAGGGCTCCAGCAGGCTAAAAGGCCTACGTAACTCAAACTCATTAAGACACACCCTAAACCTTTAGGGTGTGGTTAGACTAACTATAGCAACCATAGCCCTAAAAACTACCCCAACGGTTCAACTAATACGCTGAAACGTTAAACTATAATAGATGCCTATATACATGATTATATTTATGCGGTAATAATAACTATTGCATATCAACAATACAAAAAGGTGCTAGATTGCGACTCGATATTTAATGGTGCCCTATATTTAACCTGCAGGTACCGGGTTACTGCAGCCAAGGATTGTGTCAGAACAGGAACAGTCAGTGCGTTACAATGTTTGGACCAGGCAGCAGCTCATCAGCGGACTCTTGTTATACCTACTACAACCCTCAAGGCACCATCGATGGTTTCTGTGGATTCACTGACCCTAAGAACTACTACAGCTATGCTCATTGTCAACCTCAGTAAGAAGGCCTATTAATTATTGCTGTAAATATAAGTATTAAATTGCCTTTGGACTAATTTTTTATGGTTTTTGGATTGCACCATTGGACATTTATTTCTACTGCGTATCAGTTTGGCTTTGGTTTCATATTGCTTGATGTTGCCATTGACGACGGTTGCACTCTAATTGCATTGTTGTTGTTGAATATATAATAATGTTAATCGTTTATCATTGTCTACTTAAATTTAATTAACATCACTAATAATTAACATGCACAAATTTACTGGTATTCCAATTGCGAGACAACTGAGAACTATTAACATTCATAACATTCAAATTTGTTAAAGATCTCTTGTATAATTTCACGATTTCTATTATTTAGATTAAATTTCTATTATTTCTATTATTTCTATTATTTCTATTATTTCTATTATTTCTATTATTTCTATTAAAGCGACATGACAAAACTTTCAAGCCGAACTGCCGACTTTTATATAGATCTGGATCATTGTCAAGATCAACTAATCTGATTTTTACATCACCACTAAATGCTTTATAACTCATTGCTTACCTCATCTCATTGTTAACCTGTAGAGTCCAGGAAACGTGAGGATAGACCAACCGACAATTGCATAAGTTTCATAAGAGCCGACTAGCGCGGATACTGCAGTGAAGGGCCGAGTAGTATGGGGCATGGCGTCTGTGTACTAGACCAACTGGTAACTCAAATCCAGACTTACGGAGGCCTGCCACATAGTACGTGGCCTACGGCGGGCTAGACTTATTTTTCAAGTCACATTTTTAAAGCGCCTCTGAGATACCCGTTATATAGAGGCTCTATAAAATGTCATTGAATACGGTATTGTATTGTATACAGGTGTATGTGCACGTTCTCGAACTTACTAACCTATAGGTCTTTGCGATTCATACGTATTAAATGTCGGATAACATGAAGTTAATGAATAGACCTATGCTACATTTTTACAGCATTCTCGTCATTTCACCCATGCAGGTTCTTTATATCTCATTGTTTGCTATCTGTTTCAGAGACATATTTTGCGGCACCATTCAGTGTCAGGGCGGAGGTGCTGCTCAGGTGATCGGGTGGATCTACAACGTCTCCCTACTCTCAGCTGCAGGTGACACGTGCAGGCATCTGAAGTACGACTTTGATCCTGGAAGAAATTTGGGATTGACAATGGATGGCGCTCCGTGCGGAACTGGAAAGGTAAAACAATTCTCATCTAAAAGCAAAATGCGGAAATAATGTCGATTTTTATTAATGGGAATGGAAATTCTTTTTGAATCTCAGATGTAACATAAGCGACGCTCGAGCTAGGGATTCGAACCGAATAGGCTTACCTTTTGATATATACTCGACGCCTTACACGGCTCACTTAACCTATTCTTTGTTAGGTTGATATATCTTGCAATTATTAGCCTGCATTATAAACGATAACACAAAATCAGCTCTCTTTGACTCCCTTCAATGGGAAGTTGTTGAGTCTTTGTGCTCCCTTCAATGGAAAGTTGTGGAGAGTTGCAGATAATTCGACACATTAATCATGCGGAAACCTGTAGATTTAGTTAGTTAGTTATTTTATATAACTAACTAACGACCAAATGTTACCTTGAGAGTTCTATGGAGTGCTTAACTGAATGAGGAACAAATTAAAGACTAAGAATTTACGTCTAGGATTAAATGCATATTATTTGTTCTTGCTGCAGTTGTATTTTTCTCAACAGTATTTGTATATTTCAACGTGCGGAACATGTATTTGCCAGTTCTGTTACAGTGGTCAAATTGATAACTTGTGTGTTGTTGAAGACGTCTCTGATGTCGTTCGCAGATGATAAGACAGACGTCTAATCGCATTCAAATCTTGATCAATAGATTGATTTATCAGCTCTGTCATACAAAATAAACTTGAATGTTGGGCACAGTGGCGTTTCTGAGGGGTGGCCTGAGTGAAGGCCTGACCAGCCCAGCGACCACCCCAAAAATGAAAATGAGTAAACTACTACAATTAGACTAATCTATAAATGTAACATATGGGTCCCCAAAATTGTTTGCTTTGCCACCCCTCTGGTCACCCCATTCTGATAAGCCAGAATCGTCTCTCGTTGGCAGTGGCGTCTAACCCCCCC
This sequence comes from Enchytraeus norvegicus, assembly GCA_034695365.1. Classification (NCBI taxonomy): domain Eukaryota; kingdom Metazoa; phylum Annelida; class Clitellata; order Enchytraeida; family Enchytraeidae; genus Enchytraeus; species Enchytraeus norvegicus. The sequence continues at coordinate 11,028 of JAQFZF010001400.1, read as the reverse complement.
CCCCTGTTGTAGTAAGATATTCGGGGGGGGGGGGTGTTTCAAACCCCCTCCCCCTCAAAATTATTTTAAATGGGGGGTTTCAAATCCCCAAGTTTTTCCCAGGGAGATCGATCTCCCAGCCCCTGGTAGATGCCACTGCTCGTTGGACATCGTAATTATCAAATGTTTTTATGAATCAACGTGTGCAAGGGTTCGAGTCCCAGGGCTAACCCGTCACTGATAAAGCCATTCGGCCCCGAAATTGACGTTAAGTTCGATTTAAGCTTTTTAACACGCTTCCTATATTAGGAGAAATTTCAAAGATCGATATAACAGTTTTTTCATCAAATTTAGGATCAGCATAACTCCTTAGTTGCTCTAAATATTATGGAGCCTATACCTCATTATTATAATTGTTAAAAACATAAAAATATGAATGAAAGTAATTCTTTCGAATGTATTGTAACATTTCAGTTCTGCCAGAACCTCAAATGTATACCTGTAGAGAGTGGCATTGGATATAACAGCATTGGTGCTTGCGGCAATTGCAGTGGTCGTGGGGTTAGTAGGCCTACTGTATATATACAGTGTACAGTGTATAACTGTTTTAAATATTTAAATATCCTTTATGTTGGCTCTTGCATTCTTTTGTCAATAATAATCATCAATCAAACAATTAACAACTTTTATATAGTACCCTCTAAGTCTCAACTGAGCTCGGAATTAGCTTATTAATTACCTAATTGTTAACTAATTGATAACTAATTCTTAGTATATTGCTTACACGTGAGTGACGTGACAACCGCGCATGTTTGACATATATTTGAAAGATTTTTTTTACTCATGTCCACTATTGATTATCCATCTCTTCCTTTTGGATAGCGTACAACGGTACAATGACAGCCAGCGCAGATATTCGAATAACCATCATGACAACCTGTTTTTTTATTTTCTTGTCGACTGACCTGGGATTCGATCCTGGGTCAGTCGACTTGTTTTTGAGGCGAACACTCTACCTATGTCGATAACCCCCTCCCCCCCCTTCTGTCCATATTGGGAATCAAGACCTTACTGGGACCCACGCAAAAAATGCAATATCTCAGTGATTTTGTGTCCAATTTCCTTGAAATTTTCAAATGTTGAATTACCAATAGGCCCCTGTTGATGCATGCCAAATATCAAAGGAGACACACTGTTACTTTGGTAGAAAATAAAAAATTTAGAGCGATCTCGGTAGTTTTCCAACATGGTGTATAATAATGATGCCCATTTTACATTCGATATTTACTCTATAATTGACTGACCGGGAATCTAAACCCGGATTTTATGCGCAAATTTCGACTAAAATTGGACGACACCCTAACCAATGAGCTACGGAGACGTGAGAAATTATAGTAAGCACCAATTTGACTAATAATTATTTCGATTGGGATATGTTTTTCAAGTTTACAACATTACCTGATTTTGATTTGTACAATTAAATCCAGTCCTAGAGATCTAGAAAAATCCTATACCTTCCCAAGTTCCAATAGTTATTTGGAACACAATTTAAAATTGTCTAAACTATTCTATAGCCTGTACAATTTATTTTGTAACCAGGGTAACCCAGACTACCCGATTACGTAAAAGATACCGGTTTCTGTTAGTAAATTATATGATAATAATAATTATTATATCCATTGTTTTATTCCATCTCTGAGTAGCTACAATCTCAGGTTAATTTATAGTCATTTTAATCTATTCGTCGTGCTCTTTAATAGACTGCACTGCACACTGAATGGTACTTCGGCGGAGCGTAAGCTGCAATAAGCTTTAAACCAATCATTGAGACGGTAGTTGCTGGATTGTGTTGAGCCGTCTTGAAGAGAAGCCTTGTGCTTCTGAACATTGAAGTTAAACACACTCAAACCTATTTACCGTTAATTTTCAGACTTGACATCCGCAGTAACTCTGTCTCTCTCGCTCTCTCTGTCTCTGTCTCTGTCTCTCTCTTGCTATCTTTTCTCTCTCTCTCGTTCTTTCGCTCTCTCGCTCTCTCTCTCTCTCTCTCTCTCTCTCTCTCACTCTCTCTCTCTCTCTCTCTCTCTCTCTCTCTCTCTCGATATCAAACTAACATCTTAATCCGTCAGTTATCCCCGCTAACATGTCTTCAAACTCACTTCTCATCATCAACATATATTAGCAAATGTTTGTTCTAAATATTAACCCTCTCTCAAGTATAAAAGAGTTTGCCGGCATGAAACATATGCCTGGATCAATGGTAAGGTCGGCTTCTCTGAACCCCAGACATCAAGGTTCAAATCCCACCTCGGCCAGTTGAAGTGTCATTAGCGTCAATACGGGATAGGACATAGAAACAATGTCACTAGGCAAAGTTCACCCGATGTTAGCGCTATATAAGTACACACGACTATAGCAGATTCCTTATGTCTGGCATACGCAAACATATCATTCACTGTTATACTTATTAAACATATTATGCTGCGCAATGTCAGTAATTTATCATGGATTCTGTGGAATAGGTAGGATACAATAACGGCGACGGCGAAGACATTAGACTAATTCTCTTAATTATTTTAATTTATGGATGCTTATACTGAAAAAGAAAGGTTTTGTACGCTATATTCTAGATTAACACGTCTGAAAATATAACGGGGTTGACTAAATTATTGCAGAATATTAACTTTGCTGCATTTAGTGAGTATTAGAGACAAATGACAAAAAATTCCAAATGATGATCAAATTTCGTAACAAATATTTTAAACTGTTTTCACCGTCACTGATGAGTCAAGTCGTTAGCGTATTTGCTTGATAACCAGAAGGCCGTGGATTCGGTTACCAGCCGATTAAATCATTGGCATCCTCAGAAACAGTCGTCCAACGGTTTAATTCTGATCTGGGTGTGGTTTTGGGCGGGATATAATATACGTTACTCTCTCATTTTCAGTTAACGGTACATTTTCTGAAGACTGACGCTTGATTGATTTATTGATTGATTCATTGATTGATTCATTGATTGATTTATCGTTTGATTTATTTTTATCTGCCTTTCAATAGTTCTTAGATATAAAGAGCAAAGCCTATGATATCCATTGTAGATACACATTATACCGGTATACGGTCAAAAAGGCCGGCATATCGATAATTACCAATTGACTGTTAGGTTGATAAGTTATCAATCAATCAATGGATCAATGAGGATTAACGTCCGATTCCTCAACAGAAGGCGATGTCACCGACGTAAATAACATATAATCTATATAAGTTATTGCTAGATTGATCAATGATCACCAACTTTACAGCTAGATTAGCAGTAGCGACATGGATAGAATATCCTCTATCTAGTGTGGGGATAACTTTTGGATGGTAGACACAGAATTGATTGATTGATTGACTGATTGACTGTGCGCCTATCTAGTGCGGGTATAGCTTTATTTTGCAGACACATTTTTGATTGATTGATTGAAAAGTTTCAATTATTTATTATTTATGTTAACAGATAGCTCCGCTGATGCCACATGGAAGGAGGAGCGCCTCTCTAGTGTTGGAATGACGATGGATGGCAGAAATATTGATGATGAGGACGATAATCAACATAAACGTCATCAATTACGTCATAATCTACGTCATCACTCTACGTCACGTGATCAGACAGGGTCGTTACCTAGCAACCTAACCCTCAAACCTTCTTCTGTGAATCCATCGGTAAGTTACTATAGAAATCTAAACGGATTAAAATTCCAATGTTATAAGATTTTTATTTCAGAGGGTAATAAATTGTTACTTTGCCAGGATTCTACATGTAGTACAGTAGACCTCACCGACACTGTAGGCCAGAGAGAGAGAGAGAGAGAGAGAGAGAGAGAGAGAGACGAGCATGAAAAAATACAGAGAAGTAAATTGTGCGACGACTTAGATAAATCAATAGAAGAGTATAAAGGATCGGCTGACCACCGGATTGTCATTGATAGATTTATAATATAGTTTGATGGACGGAAGAGCTTAAATCATCGAATTGAATAAAAATAACACTGACTAAAGCGCTCTGTTTATCTAGAATTTGATTCAATTATATCTTTAATTTCTTTTTAGTTTCTTCGTTTGCTTTCGACAACATAAAAGTATTATCTATTCGACATGTACCTGTATAACTACTGTCTGGAACTGTAGATATCCCTAGTTGCTTGACGTCCCTGACATCATTTTTGGCTGAGAGTCGGGCGGATAACCCTTATTATTATTAGTAGTAGTAGTAGTATTTTTACCCTTGGTGTAAAGAGCCCGGTGGGTTTTATAAAAGCGATTCAATTAAGAACGAATTGAATCGTCGCCCAGCTGCTCGAGATCTACTGGGTTAAAAGAGCCGCGAAAGCATACAGCGTTGAATCTTTGGAGTGTTATTGAGAGCCTCTGTCAAAAAAATCGGTCTCGCGCTGATCCCCAGTTTGTCTGGCACAGTGTCCGCCAATGCCATTTATAAAGACAGCACCATCGGGATTCATCGGGCTCATTGTTTCCAAGGACACGGGAACTACCTAAAATTACTATTATTACTGATGGCTTTTTATAGTTATTATAGTAAGAGGCTTGAATTTGATGAGTGTGGTTTTATTATCAAATCGGTTATTTGATATGATTTTATTATCAAATCGGTTATTTGATGTGATTTTATTATCAAATCCGTTATTTGATGTGATTTTATTATCAAATCCGTCTTTGTACAACAAAAAGTTGTACAAATTAATAGAAAATCAAACAGGTCTGGCAAAAAAGTATCATAGCGTGGAAAGTATGTCAAACTTTTACTGTTTCTCTTTTTATAACTTACACATTTAAGAGATTAAAGTGACGAAAGGCAATGAATTGCATATCATCTAAATAGTGCAAAATTTCTTCAACATAATGTAGTCCAAATTACGCACAGCATTCTTCTGTAGTACTGATATAATGCACACAATGCTTCTATAGACCCAATATGGCACAATATAGCGGAAGCAATGTAGAAGAATTAGAATGCAATCAAGCGACTTGAGCTTCAGTATCCTGGGATAAGCTTAGAGTTCCGGTTTTTGAAAGATTTCAAGTATTATGTTGTTGTGCAGGACCCATAGTCTAATGTCCACTCACCGTATCTAGCAAATCTTCAATAGTTATACTACTTAATTCATGTATTTACTTGGTACGGTAAAGAATCAAAGTATTTATATGAAATACTTCTGAAACCCTTGACAACTGGTTTATTCGGCCGTGCAGTCATGACAGTAAAGCACTGGTTACGTAATCAACAGATCAAGGGTTAAGTTCCTAACCGAGAAATTCTCTTAAGACACTCTCAATATTCTGAAATCGGTATTGTGTCTCTGTGAAAAGCTAAGCTAATTTTAGCGTCTGTTCCTATCGAAGGATACTGTCAGACACGGACCCGGCTGGGATTCGAACCCGTGATATCCTGCTATAGAGAGCTATTGTTACCGACTAATCGTACCTTCACAATACAGCTATATTATGGACATTATTGTGAATCTATTAGAATATTACTGTGATAGTCTAGCTCAGGAGAGTTAGGCGTCCCTGACATCGCCTTCAGGTTAGAAATCGGACGTTAAACCCTCATCATTGATCTATCTATATTTGTGCTAACAGAAGATGGGTGTGTGGTCAGAGAGTGTAATAGAGAAGGGCACAATGTTTGGACCGGTGGAAGGACATCTGATGAGCAGGGATGATTATCAACAACATGATAAACTGATGCCATCAACATCTAATGTTTACCCGGTGAGAGAGATTATAGACAAAAGCCTAAATAAGTTATTGAAGTATATTTCACGGCTTGTTGTGTAATAAGCCGTGAAGCGGCTTATTATACAACACAAAAAATACAATACATTACAATAAATTTATAGACAATTGCCCAAATTACATTATTACTATTGTTCTGCTATACTCATCAGAATTATATTTTCTTGACTGATTGATTTTTTTTAAACCTGGGTGTAAACAGCCCGGTGTGTTTTATAAAAGCAATTGATTGATTGATTGATTTATCGATTAATTGATAAGGTAGCCAAGATCGATATTTCCGTTAGATTGAACAATTATTATGGGTCTACTTCAAATTTGTCATTTTCTTACTAAACTGTACGATTTCAATCCATTTCTTTTACATTCTTTTTGACTGATGCAATATTATATCCTCTATATCCATCTCTCAGAATGAGTTCCAAAATTTGAGGTTTAATTTTAAAAGCTGATTTCGTCCATAAAAGCCGACTAAAGCAGAAACTCTAATGGAAATAGATGTTAAAACTTAAATTATTATTTTATCAGTATTATAATTATTAAATGCCAATAAAATGGGCTTTAGGAAATGATACTTTTTATGGGCAACAAAGCTCTCTACAGTATATAGGCATTGTAGGCTACATGTACAATGTACCTGTATTACGAAAAATTACCAATTTAGAATCGCGCAGTAACTGCCGAAAGATAATTAAATGCCTTTGTGTAAAAACCTGGTCATAGATGGGTGTTATAATGTTATGGACGATACTATCAAACATTTGTAAACGGTCGTTTTGTTATGCATTGTATTTCATTGTTTTCTACAATAATGTATAGTTAGCTTCGCCGACTATATGAAATTTGCCATTTAAATGCTTACTGTCCGGTGTATGGTAAATCTGTTTCAACTTAATTGTAAACTTGTTGAGGGCCACAGTAATATGTTCCATGCATTTACTTTTTTTCAAGGGGTAGATAGAATTGCATAAATCTTGCAACACAGTTGGTGGGTTATAATTATGGCAGGCTTATAAGTTATATGCTTGAACTTCGCGTTATCCTTTCACTGTTCAAAAGCGCCTCTGAGATATTTAGTTTTAAATAGGGGTGCTAGAAAATATCATTTTGTTTTCTATGGTACTATACATGTACTCTTACAGTATATATCATTTTCTTTTGTAGATTTACGACACTAAAAACGTTCTAACGGATTACGCCATCGACCTCACGAATTCTCAGCATTGGACTAAATATGTAGCTGACCGATTGAAGTCTGATAGTGGGAAATCGAACTGCCGTCTTGCTGAATCCGGGGGCGAAATATACGTATTGGCAACTAAATGTATTGGGGCATGCAGGGAGCTGACGCTCTCACGATTTTCTCGGTTACAGTCAGCCAAAGCTCACAGTCAAAGAACCGAACCAAGACATCCTCCTTCAAAACGACCTGGTAAGAAAATAGTCAATTTAAAATATAAGCATCATTCTATATTTTTCTATGAAAAATTCTGAATTTCGAAAATAGACCTTCCGACAGCAACGTGCATTGACGCCGCCTCTCTACCATTTGCTAAACCACCTAAACGAGAGGCGAAGCGATATCGGTGCAAGTCCATTTATCCATGAAAAGGTATTCAAGAAGAGTTTTTATAATTTTCCAACATTTTTATCTCACGCAGAATCGTGCTTCGATGCTTGTTAAATGTAACTTTAAAACGACTTCTTTACAAAGATTACATATTTTACATGGACGCCATAAAGTCGTACAGATTAATTCTTTACATATAAAGCAGTTCAATCGAATATTATATAATTTAGACATAATATAGTGCAGACATAATGTTCATTACTAGTTCGCATGCTGATCTGAAAATGTACCAAGTAGACTCTATGCACCTTAATTATATTTTACTCTTGCGGCAAATAAAAGTGCAATGCATAAAATGTAAACTTTCTATTGTTGTTGGACTGCTAAGCTTGTAATACTTCGAGTACGAAAGGGATTTCGCTTTAAGTATTTTATATGTAATTGTCATTACTTGTAAACTTTTACAATTGTGCTATTTAGTGCAGACATAATTATTATATGGTCATATCTAAACAGCATTTCCCGAACAATTAGTGCTGAGAAGAAGAAGAAGGAGAGAGAGATAGGGTGAATTGCTGATAGTACATTTATGGGGCATTAGTGACCACAAAGCTTTTATTGAATGAATAGACAATTTCACCGCCTTATACCTCATTCAGATCTATACATCTTACACTAATGTCGTTCAAATCAATTATTATAACAAGATGTTATGTAGGCCTAGTTTACTATAGAAGAGAATTCGCAAATCGCGTGCAGTTTTTCCGAACTTTTACATGCACTAAAGTTCTGGTAAAAGTTCAGTCAGTTAATTTTCTTAACTTACCAAGGGCCGATTTCTGATTTCATATCTAAGGTCTATTGCTAGGTTGCACATAGCAACAGACCGAAAGAGTAAACAATTTGATAATGGAGTAGAGAGGAAATTATAAATTATACAAAGAACCATTGGTTTTGAAACTCTTACCTGAAGTTAATAACTTTTTCCAATAAGTTTGCCAGCAGTAAATATTACAGGGTTGTCTACAATGTCTAATCTAAACCTATTGTTGTTTGATGGAGAGAGAGAGAGAGAGAGAGAGAGAGAGAGAGAGAGAGAGAGAGAGATATTATGAAAGAGGACAGGATGGATAGTGTGAAATGGGAGGGACAAAGCATGAGGTAATAGGTCAACACAATGTTATAGTCACTCATAACAAAGTGCTTCGTAATTTATCGCTAACAAGCAAGAATTTATTACTTTATTCGAGAGTTATTAAATCCTATAATTCACGTGCAATCAATTATATGACAGTTAAATATAAACCATATTCATAGCGTTGATGTACAGAAGAAAAGCAAAAGCTTTCAAATCTGTCTATTAGTACAAAATCTGCACGCAACTTGTACTTTCAAGATTAAATCATAATTATCATATTAGAGGCATTTTAGTTCATTTGAGAATAACATGCATGACTTCATAGTAAACGCAGATATAAGCTATTAGTCAAGCTTGCACGTAACACGTACAATTTTTATGTTTTTGCCTAGGCGCCTGCTTCTAACTATATCCCTATATAGTTAGAAGCAGCGCTCTTCTCTCTTCTCTCTCTCTCTTTCTCTCTCTCTCTCTCTCTCTTTCTCGCTCTCAGTGAGACCAGCCTTATGGCAGGTCCATGCAAAGGCTTATAACGTTTCACCACTCTCTATCCGCACATATAGAATCATGTTATTATTAATTTGTCATACCATTGCCACATTACATTTATTATTAATTTTATATTTTACTTTATATTTAATTTACCTAAGACTGCGTTGTTAGGCAAATGAGTAGTGACGATTTAGCGTCAGTTTTTAAACAGCTAGATGATGCTTGTGACGTCGATTATTACCATGAGATGGGATCATTGACTATACGGCATAGTTCAAGTTTTATCTTATCAATCAATCAGTGAAGATTTAATGGCCGCTTAGTCACCGATAAACTATGCAAGGCACGTCGATATTATGAAGGATTGACTTTTAATAGTATATACATGTACATGTATAATATACTATTTGCTTGATAACGGACTTGCTCTATTTTGGATCCAGCTTTCTCTTTTGTCTATCCATCTGCAGGAGTGTTCTGGTGGTTCGAAGCTGTCTGTAATTGCATATTTCGCTTGGGATGTCCCTGGCATCCCTTTCTATAAGGAGCCGGACGTTAAATCCCCATGATTGATTGATTGATTGCTGATCTCGATGAATCATTCTCTATGCCAAGCCTAATTATTATGCTAATTTGCTTTTGAAGTTTCAGGAACTCTACATATTAAACATTTAAAGTGATAAATTCTACACGTGTTTCACCACTAATCGTCACATGGCCGATTGTCACCTGATCTCATAATTAATTCCACATCCCCCTACTTTACTCTCCATTGTTATAAGAAGTTTATTGCTTTACCCATCGCATGGACATGTGTTACGTAATGTTCCACCTTTGATGGGACAACTTTAACGTGTTATAAATGATTTTATTGCAAGGAGACCAATAAAGACCATGTTAGTCAATGCAACTGTGAAACCTCTATAAAGGCAATATATCTAAATCAATAAAGGCAAAGCGTAGGTGTTAAATTTGTAGAACACGGCTATCTAATGTTATCCTATCAATTTATTTCTAATGTTATCCTAACAATCTTGCAATTTAGCTTTAGAAGATATCTAACACGTTGACCCATGGTCATTATGTCACCTTATTGCAGAGTATCTGATATTGCAGCTTTGATGATTTTTAATATTTATGTTGGGGCTGGGAAATTTGAAAATAGTCCAACTGAAGACTGCGCGTGTATCGTTAAAGGCGACTAACGAAGATACTGAGAATGGCAACGAGAAGCCACCTCAGAAACAAGATATTCCATGGCTCAAGGCTACATTTTGAGTGTGGTAAGGCAGAGCCTTTTTGAAGGGATCAACTTGATGGTCAATAGAGTGCTCATTAGTGAACGTGATAGCATACTGAGCATCTTAATATGCACCTTAGACCTTCCATTTCATAGTAGGCTAAACTGGAGAGAGAGAGATACCAACAAAATTAATACCTACTATTAAACTGTATAATTGTTTTAATTGTTTTATTGATTTAGACGTTAGTGCTTTATGCACCTTTCAATCTATCAGCCCAGACAACTGTTTAGTTTTAAATATCTTTAGTTAAAGAAATATTCTTTAACAATCATTTTATTTCGTCGTTAAATAACCACCTAACTACTTGCTAAAATCACTTCAGTTAGCTATAGTTCCTCATCTTCAATTTTCTCTACTCCGTTTTTTTTCGTTTTTCTGTATATTATACATATTATCATGTTATACCCCTTTCTGTTAAATTATCCATTTCTCCGACTCGGTTGTCTGTAATAGACTGCAGGTCGTTTTGTGGAGTAAAGACGTAATAAGCTTAACCCTAATCTTTGTAACGGTAGTGCTAGATTGTGTTGGGCCGCCTTGAAGAGAAACCCTTCTGGCTGCTGAACCTTGACGTTAAACAGACTCATATCTACCAACCTGTCTAAATTTTCTCTCCTTCTATTTTCTCTTCTCCGGTTTTCTCCGTTTCTCTATTATTACATTTTTATTATCTATCAGCCCAGACAACTGTTTAGTTTTAAATATCTTTAGTTAAAGAAATATTCTTTAACAATCATTTTATTTCG
>JAQFZF010001399.1:0-14184 GCA_034695365.1 Enchytraeus norvegicus | reverse complement strand
GAGAATTTTACTGTGTCCAGAATTATTCATACCATACCATATTGAGTAGGATCCTAATCCTGAAAGTAGTGTCAAATCCCGCAGAGTAATCTCGGGATTTGGAATGGAGCCTAGATTAACTAAGGCATTGACTAGTCTGTGAGACAACATGAAATGCACTCTCAATGAGAGAGCGAGAGAGAGAGAGAGAGAGCGAGAGAGAGAGAGAGAGAAAACTATGATGTATTTCACGAAACACACACATAATATGGCCATCAGAGAAGACCTAGGTCTTATCTAGCTGATCACCATACATACATACACAAAAAACAAAAATACAGACAGATCGAACACGCATACAGAAAGTATAAACGCAATTAAGGTGCAATTAGACGAGAAATCACAATTTAAATCACCATCAGTCTAAAAAAAAATCCAAGAATGCGTTTAGAAAATTGAATTAAATCATTGAGTCTCTAATAGCTGTTACAGTTGACAAAACTTGACGCATTATGTTTTTCATGTGTCTATAAAATCTAAATGCACGTATAACACGAAATAATAATAATAATAAGAGAATATAGCATGTAAATAATTAATAAAGCCATGTTGGATCCAGCAAAACATTAGAATAGGCAACCGAAAGCTGCACGCGTTTCGAAGAAGCGTACTACCGCAGTCACTGGTAAAGGAGATCCCTCAAAAAACAAAAGCATCTCCAAGAAAATATGGCAAACAAACTCTATAGTTGTATGTCATGGACCTGCCGTTGGGCAGTAAACTGAGAATGGAACATCTAAAACAGTGAAGCAGTGACCAGGTGCGTCCATTCTCTCTCTCTCTCTCTCTCTCTCTCTCTCTCTCAATCTCTTTCTGTCTCTCTCAATGAGCTGCCTAACGGCAGGTCCATGGCGTACAACTGTAAAGTTTTTATGCCATATTTTCTTGGAGTTAATTTTGTTTTCTGAGGGATCTCTTTAACCAGTGACTGCGTTAGTCGACTTCTAGAAAACAAGTGCAGCTTTCGGTTGGTCAATTCTTAAGTTATCGCAAGACCCAACACGGCGAAAATCAGCAAAAAAACCTTCAAATACAAAATTGACATAAATACAAATATAACAAACCAGATTACCAGATGTTTCTATCAAACGATCATATTGATCTGCTATAATAAAAAGCTAAGAGGGCAATCACCCCCCCCCCTCCCTCAGGGCTTGGGGGGAGGAGGGGTCATGGCGCCGGGCTGTCGCCCCGGAAGACGGCTGAACGCTGGTCGCTATAGGCAACGAGACTGAGGCAGGAAGCGAAGCCTGGTATAATTAGATCAGCAGGTAATGATGTCTGTGCAAACACCATCTGAATAAATTCTTTCTGCTTCAAGTGTTGGGTTCGGGATATTTGAATATAGTCCAACCGATAACTGCATGTGTTTCGTAAGAGCCGACTAACGCAAATACTGAGGAAGGCAATGGAAAATCACCTCAGAAACCTGTATTTTCCTTGAACAAAGGCATCGTTTTAGGTGTGAAAAAGGCAAAGCCTTTGTGATGAGACAGACTTATTGTGTTGGTATATGGTGTTTTCATTAAAGAGCGAGATAGTTGATTGCGTGTATGAATTCTTACCTTGTACCTGTCACGTGGCAGAGCACTGGATAGATAGATAGATTGAATAGCTCGATTGCTGCTTAAAGCGTGTTTTATGAATCAATAGAGGATAAAGACGAATTTAACGTCATTTTCGCGGTCTAACGATTACATCAGTGACGGGTGAGCCCTGGGAATCGAACCGTAAACCAATGGAACCCGAGTCGGGTACTCAACCGATGTGCTATCGGTTCAGTCAGTCAGTCAATCAATCAATCAATCAATCAATCAATCATTCAATCAATCAATCAATCAATCAGGAACTTGTATACAGCGTTTTTAAAATCTTAACTAAGTCTGAGAAGCGCTTTGAACAATGAACAGTGAAAGGTAGTGTAAGGTAGCCTACCATATACCACAACCGATGTGACAAGACCTCTGCAAGAATGAATTTTGAGCGACCAGTTGGTCAAGTACACAGAAGTCATGGCGCAGATAATTAACCTTTGATCATCTTCGCTGCGGTATCTGAATATGAATACGTCTATGAATTATGACTAAGTCTATGAATTAGACACAATTATATGAATGAGTCCAATTCATAAAGCAGCTGGCGCAAGTTTGCTCCACCTAAGAAATTAGGGCAATTGGGAAGAATTCTCAGGCCGAATTTCTAGAATATTCTTTTTTGGGGGAGACGAATATGGTGGCTAATTTATATCTAATTTATTGAGTAAGAATTGGAGGGGATGGACATTGGACGCCCCTGTGCGTCAGTAAGCTCGTTGAGAAGGAATCTTTTGCCAGATTAAGTTTATTCATTATGCCCCTTTCATTGGTGGGAGTAGAGGATACAATTCATTGAATACAATGTCATGTTGCTGGTTGGTAACGGCCTAGCTTAAAAAGTTTTTATCCACAGTTTCAGCTGAAGTGTGATACATACCCATCAAAGCGACAGTAAGCTATCTAGATGCCTGATGTCACCTTCGGGTGAAGAACCGAACGTTAAATCCTCATTGCATTCAATGACTCAGAAAGGTTTCCAATCTCTTTTTTTCTGAGGCACCATTGAATCCCAACCAAAACAAGACAGAATAGTTTAAAGGAAACGGTAGCAATAAAGAATGTTGCTTTGTTGCAATATGACTATTATAAATAATGATAATAAAGTTCTAAATTTAGAACTTTATTATCATAAATTTCTAATTGTTTTCAGTGTACGAGCTGCTTTGAAGTGGGAAATGGTTTGAGGCAAAGCTGCTAAGGACCTCACTTATTTAGTCAGAGAAAAAGAAAATTGATCTGAAAATTTATACCAAAACATATGAGTAGCCCATGAAAAAGTTGCATTTTGGGTGTGGTAAAGGCATGGCCTTTTTGATGTGATCGATGATCGATGGGGATCATGGGGTGCTCATTGGTGAACGTGATAGCAGACTGTGTTTCTGAATGTGTACCTTGGACCTGCCATTTGACAGTGCATTGGATATGAGTAACACCGTGACATCACAACTCATCTAGTAGAACTGTAAAACATAATAAAATTATTTGAATAATTACTTACCGTACCTTAAGCTAACATTTATTGCAGGTAGGCCAACAAAGCTAAGGATATAGGATGATAATTTATTAGGCTATGTAACATGTATTCTAATTGACTTTATTTATTGTCTCTGATCACTATATTTAATGGTATTAAGACTTCAATAGATAATTCTAGCTGAAATATTTCTAATCCGCCCAGGTTAATCCGACTAATTCTATCACACAAACTTTCTCCATGACTTAACACGTGATACGACTTTTTACTATAGAAGTAACATGATAATCTTACACATGAATCACATAATGTTATCCAGTAGCGCGTGTGTACTAGATCAGTGGTGTACTAGCGTAACGATGAATGTTCATGATATCATTATCCAATGCAGCTGCTGCTCTAAGCTAAGCAGCTGCTAACCTGATTCCACCTATAGATCCATTTGATCCAGACGAGACGTCTAACAGCAGGGCTTCTGTCATGAACACACCATTAGCAGCTGCCAGTGGTGGGTCTAGGAATTTTGAAGGGGGGGAGGGCGAGAATTTTTTCATGTAGCTACATTTAACTATTTTTAAGAGGCCCCTTTTAATCGAGGCTAATCGAGGGGCCAAACAACTTCACCACATCACAAATTAATAAGGCTCGTAGTAGGTCCAGGCAATTGGTATTTAAATGGGTAAAAGTGTAACATTTTTCAAATCAAGGGGAGCCGGGAGGCACAAGGATTTAGCGGGAGGCATATCCCAGCCTCCCCCTAAATCCGCACCTCTCATCTGCTGGACTGATTTCAATTTCATCTAGTTCCACCAGTCTTAGTCTGCCATTTCTAGCAATAAAACCGCTTTTGAGAAAACGCAACGTATGTAATTATATCTATGATGAAGAGACAAGCGAATTTGGAAGTATATGGATTATAATAGATATCATTAAAGCATTCTTTCTCTTTCAGCTTGTGCATTTGCAGGAGCGTACTGGTGGTTGGATGCTGTCTGTAGTTGCACATACCGCTTGGGACGTCCCTGACATCGCCTTCGGGTGAGGAACCGGACGTTAAATTCTCATTGATTGATGGATTAGCAATATCTTTGCGCAGCATCAAGGCTATAAATGGCGAGCGTAAGTAAAATATAAGTGAACAAGTGAAATATAAGTGAACAAGTGAAATGTAAGTAAAATACGTGAAATGTCCCATAAAAGTGAACAAGAGAAATAATATAAGTGAAAACAGGAAATAAAATTTTACACGCAAATTAGAAGAAAGTGAATCACAAAGTTAAGTAAACTTTCACTAATTCTACTCCACTTCTCAAAATCTCAACACGACTATTTCTTCAAACTGTCAGTCACATAAAAGTTTAATTCACTAGCCGAATTTGGAAACGAATCCCGGCTATCTCGCCATCTGGCGAGATCAATAGCAACGAATGCCATAAGCTATTATTATAATACTGTCTGAGCCGAACTGAACTGGGATTCCAACTCGTGACCTCCTGCTCATGATGAAAGTATTCTACTGACAAGGCCATCCAATCGAGATGTGAAAATCATTACCATTAAATTATCAACTACAACTAAATCAAGAAGTTTCAATTAATTTCTGAACAGATAAGATATTATAAGAGAAAAAAATATATACCAATTTAACAGAAAATTTCATCTCAATTTTTTAGTTATTAAAATTTATCCACGGAAATACATTAATTATAAAAATTTAATATCTTTTAGCACTACTCAACTACAAAACAAATTTCTGAACACACTGGATAATATAGGAATAAAAAGAATTTAACATAATAAAATACAGAAAAAATACATTCAATAAAGTTACTCTACAATTACTCTATTGTATAGTTGGTACTGTAACAAAGCGTCAGTTTATTTGATTCCATCAAAAAGTTGGAGCCCTCTGCTCACTCCTGCTTCGATGTGTTATTATCTCATTGCTTCTTGGACTTCCATTCCATTCCTCCAACTTTACCACTGATAGATCGCCTCAGATGTTTAAGAGGAGTTACTCTGACACTAGGGGAGGCTCTCTTACAGCCCCGTGATTCAGGTCCTGAACTGGGGGTCTCCCCACCCCCAACCCCTGCCCTGGGAGTCTCCCCACCCCCAGGCCCCTCCCTGCACCCAACCCCAACCCCTGATCGGGTCCTGAGAGCTCTAGGCATAGAGGATGGGGAGTCATAGGAGGTTGCATTCATTGAAGAATTCTGAGGCAAATCAGAAGTAGGGGTTTGATTCTGTGCAGACTTTTGAGCAGTTCTAAGAGAGTGGGCGGCACGGGTTGTAGTCCTGGGAGAATCTTTAGTTACATCAGAGTGGTTAGGACTTTGATCAGTGACCATTGGATAACCAGTAGAATGTTGAGCTGATTGATCAGTGGAGCCAGTTTTTATGCAAGAATTATTCAATACTTCCGATTGATTGGATTCAGTTTTGGTTGCATCCCTCACAGAATTTATTGCAACTTCATGGTCCTGTGTATCAGACTGACTGGTAGTTGCATTCCTCGTGGAATCTCTCAATACGTAACAGTTGTCTACAGTCAGCTCATCATTAGCAGTTTCATTCTTAGTAGAATTCTGAGCAACAACTGATCGCCTGCTGGAACTTCTACATTTTGCACCCACAGCAGCAGAAGTCAGAGCTGGACTTTCTTTCTCAAGTGAATTTCTGCTGCCCTTAGTTCGCTTTATAATTGCAGAAGAACTGTCGGCAGCAAGATCTATACAACTGTACGCAGGCTCCACAAAAGAGTCAAGCGATGACACGAGCGGCACAGGCACTGGAAGCGTGGCTACGGCACCTGCGCACGACTCAGAGGAAGATACTACAAAAGTTGTTGATAGAGGCGTTAGAGCCAATAGTGACACTGCTGATAACGATGACTCATCTGATGACGTAATCGGGCACTCTGACGGCACCGATGACGTCAACGAACACTCTGACGTCACTGACAGTGTTGATGATGATGACATCACGCTCTGTTCGTGCGACGTAGCGGGCTTATCACCAGAAGAAATAGATGATCCGGTTAGATCAGCGAAAGTATTAGATCTGTGAACCTCAGCACTTGATGATCCATTAGATGTTAGATTACTGGCAGTCTTAGAAGTTGCAGCGAGATCACTGCAAGAATTAGATGATTTGATATCAAGATTTGATGCGATAGGTGAATTAGGCAGGTCACACGATGACGTAGATGCCGCAGCGAAGCGTTCAGCACTTGCTGCCTTGGACCTGCTGCTCTGATGTATGAGGCAGAGACGTACACGAGGTGAGATGATCGAGGTGTGCTCACTGCAGTGAGCAAGACAGTAGGCACGGGGACACACGATACACTGTTTCATAGCACCGCGCACGGTCTCTCTCTCACCACACACCGTGCACTGGTGCCACGGGCACGCCCACTCTGATACATCTGCAGCAATAATAATATTACTGTCATTAGCTACGACAATGTACATAGCAGTGTCACGGTAGAAGACAGGGTTTTCGAGACTGCTTTACAAAAACTTGAGCAATAAAAATATATAAAATTGGGCATAGATCAAGACAAATAGAAATTAACTACCACCTCCTCATGAGTGGATGATAGTTTGTCAGGTTCACACAGAAATATATAAAAAGTCATCTTTGTGAAGTATAGAACTTGATTCAAATTAGTCTAATTTAATTGTAAACAGTTTCATTTGACATGGCTCGGTGCTTATAAGAATGCGCTATACAAGAATACAATACAATACAATACAATACAATACAATGAGGATTTAACTTCCGGTTTCTCACCCAAAGGCGATGTCAGGGATGTCTCAAACAGACTATGCAGCTACAAGCAGTTCTATACCACCAGAAGCACACTTACCAATGCATAGACCGAAAGCATAGAAGAGAAAGCGAGATCCGAGTCAGTGCAAGTCCATTAGCCAGGGCAAGGGAATCTGATTAAACAGATCTAAGGAGGAAATAAATGGGTTAATAAATGAGAAATAAATGAAGAAGCTTCTGATTGATTATAAATAATAATTATACTACAATTATTGGTGTTGTATGAAACTGGTATTGAATGGTATTAATATGATGCGCTAATACACTGTGATTCATAAAAAAAGGCACCAAATAATTTTTGACTACATCTTCCATAAAATTCGACCGATTTGGCTGAAAATTTGAATAACGAATCTATAATGAATTTGGCTTCAAACAAAAGTAAACTCGTTACTTATTCTTTAGTGGTTGCTAGCATACCAGCGACGGAAGTTGATTGTTTGAAAACAAGCAATAACGACATGATTTTCATAACAGACTACAAATTTTTGATTAAAAATTTGGTACTGCTGAAAGAAGACAGCAGTCGCCGATTGACTAAAGAGTTTCCGAATTAGGGTTGGAAAAAATGGCCTCGTTAAGCTGTTGCATAAGATTCCAGCAACGTACAGTGTGGATCGTGAACCAGGCAGTGACAGCATTGATAAGGTCATCGAGAAGTGGAGGTCAAGGTTGAGGGCCTGTATTCGAGTCATGTGAGAACATTTAGAACAATTTCTGAATTAGATCGTTGCGGTTTCTTAGATGTTACTGTTGGAACGTTGCGGTTTCTTAGATGTTACTGTTGGAACGTTGCTATTTCTTATTGTTACTTATTAACAAAGTTAGTTCAATTATGCTAATCTCTATCTAGGTTACACAGAGATTATTGGCTTTAAAGTTTCGCAAGCCAGTATGATATGAAGTGGATAATACGCTCATGTAGTAAATGTTTATATAATTTTGTAGCAAATTTATTGACAAAACATCTCCAAAAAAGTTCATGCAAATCGGTCGATATTTATGGAAGATATTGTAAAAAATATTTTGGTGCCTTTTTTATGAATCACAGTGTATATTATTATGATGGTAATACTGGTATTAACTGATATTATATTTTCCAATTAATATTCTTTTTCTGCAGAAAGGTAGCCTTGTGTTGTCAATTAATCTATTGACAACAATTTAGCGCAATCCGGATCTATCATCATGCTTCGATGAGGAAACAGACCTTGAATACTGCGAAAGAGAACAATTTAATGTGAACAGTTTCTAACCCTCATCAGGACCATCATGCAGCACACAGGCCCTATGATGCATGTGAGAGCACACAGTACACACCACAATCTCGTCACTGGGCTGAGCCACACATGATCTGTGACACACGTAGCACTTCACCTCTACCTCTTTTCTCCTTCTCTTCTTCTTTATCCTTCCAACATCAACTTCTTCCGTCACGGATTTCCTACGCGATGTTTTTCCAGCAACCTTGGCTGACTCCCTTTCTTGCACTGCTTTGTCTGTTTCTTCCAGCATAGATTTCTTTCGTGGAGTTTTTCCAGTCTTGTTGTCTTGATGTGTTGTAATATCTTGATCACTTTCTGTTTCTACTTTCACTGAAGTACAGAGAGAATCAAGACTTCCCGCAGCTGTGTCACAATTCTCTGCTCGACTTGTTATCGGTGTATCAACAATGTGTGAACAGATGTCACTACATGCAGCCGTTTTACAGTTCTTTGCTTGACTCACTGTCGGTGTCTCTGCACTACATGGACAGATGGCACTGATAACGTTTCCTGGGATACAATCACTTTGAGCCGGGTTATCTTCTGACAGCTCATCAAGCAGTGGTAGCCCATTCCCCGTGTTAGTAACCAAGGCAACAGCATTTGTGTTGCTTGGATCTTCACCTTGAGGAGGCTCACAATTTAGTATGAGAGATTGTTTGGGTGTAAGACCAGACAGAGCTTGTGTGGAACTAGGCAGAGCTTGTGTGGAACTAGGCAGAGCTTGTGTGGAACCAGACAGAGCTTGTGTAGGACTGATCCCTGTAAGAGATGAATTACTTCTCTTATGCTCTGCTGTGCTAATTACCACATTGCTTGAGCTAACTCTAACTATTTTCACTGTCCTGTTTGCAGCCTTGTTCCCAGTACAACCAGCATTCAGTTCTGAGCCTAGAACAACCTGTGCAGTCTGTTTACATGTCTGTAAACCAGTTACAAATGGTTTCTTCTGCTGCTCTTGACCAGAATTTTCCGGTTTTTTCCACTGCCAAACAGAGCACTCCGGTTTTCTTGGACTGGAATTTTCTGGTTTCTGTGTTTGAGAACCGTCAGAAACTTGACTGCAGTTAACTGAACTGTGTGAGATCTGTGGAAGGTTAGATTTCTTCAACATGGCGATTATTCTTCTTCTTTTAGCAGCGACACTCTCACTGTCATCAATAGTGATAACCTCACTCAATCCTTTAGAAAGTACACCAGGTTGGTGATTGTTTTCAGTTATGTGATTGGACGCGGTAGAGGGTTTGATATTAACTGGCTGTTGTGATTGGTTGGAGAGCGTTGTACTAGTTCTCTCAGCTCTCAGCAGTTTTCTCTGTTTGGCTGCTGCAAACTTTCTCTCGTACTCCGCTGCTCCGGCCGTCTGTGCACAACAACACTAATCATCATCCCTGCTACAGTATAACATTACAATACCTTTGTCTTATACGTTTAACGTCCGTTTCCAATCCTACAACGATATCAGGGACGTCTCCAGCAACACATGCAATACTAACTGATCCACTCAAACGCAGTTGCTAAAAGAGAACAGGGGTCAACACTGATCAAACGCGGTGCAAGTTCATTTATCTTATATAATAATGCAGCTGTGACAACAAAGTATATAGACTACCAACACCAAAATGAAAAGAGACAGTAGATTAAAGTTGGTTGAAGAACTTCTATATTGTTCCAGAAGTGTATGAATGATTAGGAATGAAATTGTTCGATAAGGTATTAATATATATGTAGTTCTTAATAAAATACCAATTAATCAAGTCAATAACCAGTGACAAATTGAAACAGTATAACTCTAAACTATTACAGAGTCCAAAGTGCTAACTAATCCTACTCAGCGGTCTGTAATAGACTGCAGAGCGCTTTGTGGAGTAAAGCTGTAATAAACTTGACCCCAATCTTTGTGACGGTAGTGCTCGATTGTGTTGAGCCGTCTTGAAGAGAAGCACTTTGTGCGTCTGAACCTTGACGTTAAACACACTCAAACCAACCTAAACTATTACAACAGTCTATTGGAGTTATTGTATCTTAACCCCTGGAAGCTGCTTGCACTGCAGCATAAATAAACTCCCATCTGATTAGCACAATTGTATCTTGAGCAAGGTCATAGGTTCTGCGCCCAGTTGGATCCATTACTGATAGCGTCCCTGGATGATATCAACGACAACATGATCTATGCAGTTACTAGGATATAACAAAACACAAAAACAGCTACTGAGAAAGGTAACTAGCATGAGCTTAATATACTATGTGTGATAATAAGAGAGAGAGAGAGAGAGAGAGAGAGAGAGAGAGAGAGAACACACCTTAGGTCTCACACCCAGATAGCCACTACATATAGGAGTTCCACAGTGACACACAGTCTTAACGTTACCAATACAGTCAAAGTTGTAGTTAAACACCAGCTCTGTGCCTGCAATACAATATATGGCACGTCAATCAATCAGTCAATTAATCCATTATTCAATCAATTAATCAATCAATCATAAACTTGTTCGCTGTAAACTAGATTTTAGAACAAATAACTCTACAGTGTGCGCCAAAAAAATAACTCCCTACAAATTTCTTAATAATTTCGCCATTTGGCGTCAGTTTGTAATATAAATTCTAGGATCATTCAGGGTCCAATTTAACACTTTCACACCAAATTTCATTGAATTAGTTTGTCTAGAATCCGAGTGATTCACTTTTTTGCACATCAACCCTATTATACTCTGGTTCAGAAAGCTCTAGTGTAAAATATGATGTGCAAAAGTGTACACGTAACTCAGCTGACAGACCAAATATTTCGATGATATTTGGTATGTAGGTGTTAAATTGGACCCTGAATGATAAATTTTTATTATAAGCAGAATCCAGTTGGCGAAATTATTAACAAAATTCGTAGGGGATTCTTTTTTTGGCGCACTCTGTATATGAAGAATAACTCGAATGTGTGTCTGTCTGTGTATAATGTATATTAAGATTAAGATTTTAAGTACTTTTATCAAGATTAATAACTGAACATTTCCACAGATTACTACTCCATAGAAACATAGAAGGCAATAACAGAGAACAGGAAATTGCAGATATAACAACATGTAATAATCATAATAATGAGAGCACTTATAAAGCGCTACAACATGCAGAAGCATCACACAGCGCTTTACATAGTCAGTTATAGCATTGATCAAATGTACATGTATTAAACATTGTACTCATGTCAAGAGATTTTTGTCAATATCTATAGAAAAACACTGTTGTTATCTAAGGCCGTAATAACTAATCATGCCTCTACAATACCTGGCGGCACGTCCTCCACAGTAAACAAGTCTTAGAGAGTAACTAATCATGCCTCTGCAATACAAGTATATCAGCACTACCTGCAGGCACGTCCTCGATAGTAAACAGGCCGATACGTATGTCTCCGTTCACAGTCCATTTCTGTGTCTCACAGTTGGGCTGACAGCTGTGATTCATGAACCTGGTGTGATTACCCTTAGGTCCTGCGTCTATGACCCTACATACAATTCAATCCAATACAATACAATGCAATGCAATACAATACAATATAATACAATACAATACAATGGCTGAAGTCCAGAGTCTATTGTTCATACAAAACGATACTACAGGACTAAATGCTAAATCACGTCATCAGTGACGGGTTAGCCCTGTATTTACAATACAACAAGCTTTGTCTGGTTTCTCATCCTAAAGTGAGGTATAAAGGCTTAGAGTAAATTTAATGTCTGTTTCTGTATAACAATGAAGCTGTCAGAGACGGACCCGGCTGGGAATTGAACCCGTGTTCTCCTGCTCATCAGGCAAGCCTGCTAACGGCTATGTCTCTGACATCGCCTTCGGGTGAGGAACCGGACGTTAAATCCTCACTGATTGATTGATTGATGTCATCCTATCGAGACATCCCATTAGATCCAAGCTAGATAAAATAGGTAGCCAACAGAATTGATAAATATCTATCTCTCTATCTCCAGTGCACTGTCAAATAGCAGGTCCATGGTACATATTCTGAAACACAGCCTGCTATCACGCTCCTAATGAGCACTCCATCGATCATCAAGTTGATCCCATCAAAAAGGCCATGCCTTTACCACACCCAAAATGTAACCTTTTGTCTTGAGAATTTATTATCTGACTTCCGAGGTGGGTTCCCATTGCTTCTTCAGTATGAAAATGTCTGCATTAGTCGGCTTTAACGAAACATGTGCAGTTTTCAATTGTTCTATTCTCAAGTTTCCCGGATCCAACACGGGTACTTGTTACATGATAAATAAATATAAAATATACTCTCTCTCTCTCAGTGAACTGCCCAACGGCAGGTCCATGGCATCTAACGTTTCTATACTTCTCTCTCCCCAGTTAATCTTAGCACCTTTACTGAAGGGGTGCATGCTACTGAGAGCTTGGTTTAGCTTGCATGCCATTTATCTAGGGAGAAGCTTTTTATGGGGTGAGTCTCCATTGCCTTCCTCAGCTGTCGGTGTTTTTACCGATACATAAATACTATAAATAAAATTACTGTGCAAGTCTGGTACTGTTTAACTGTGTCGATGCAAGGGTTTCATCATGGCCCTGACACCTTCCCTCGTAGAGAAAATTAAACCTTCACTGATATAATAATAATAAAACCACAGAGCTCTTTACACCCATGGTCAAAAAATAATAATAATAAGTATGCAAAGACTCAACTCTGTACGCTTTGCGACTCTTTTAACCCAGCAGATCTCGAGCAGCCGGGCGACGATTCAATTCGTTCTTAATTGAATCGCTTTTATAAACCCACCGGGCTCTTTACACCCAGGGTAACGAAAATAATAATAAAATGGTATAATAATAGGATTACAACTACCCAGTAACCAGGTGGAGTTAAATAAATAGCTTAATACTGGTAAATAGATATGATAAGTAGTATTAGCAGAGCTCTTGTACCTGTTCTTGTCTAACGTGAGCATGTAGAAGTTATTGTTTCCTGTCCTGTGAGAGTCTCGCAGACGTCTCTGACACTCGTCCAGGCTTATCAAGTCTCCAACATACTCTCCTATAAACTGTCCCTGTCAATCAATCCATCAATCAGTCAATCAATCCATCAATCCATCAATCAATAAATCAATCAATCCTGTGAGTCTCACAGTCGTCTCTGACACTCTTCCAGGCTTATCAAGTCTTCCACATACTTTCCTATAAACTGTCTCTGTCAATCCAATCAATCAATCAATCAATCAATCAATCAATCAATCA
This sequence comes from Enchytraeus norvegicus, assembly GCA_034695365.1. Lineage (NCBI taxonomy): Eukaryota > Metazoa > Annelida > Clitellata > Enchytraeida > Enchytraeidae > Enchytraeus > Enchytraeus norvegicus. The sequence goes on along the minus strand of JAQFZF010001399.1, from coordinate 739 downwards.
ATCAACCAATTAATCAATCAATCAATCTATCAATACTCCGGTAGATGTCTCTACTTGTCTACAACTGGTTTTCGTTCATGGTATAAATTTGTTTTATTTTGATATAGAATCAGCAAAAACATGAGTTCAGCAAACTTTGAATAAACTTATGTTCTGGAAAACTTGCGTTGTTGTAGTTATATACGCCGCTAGGAACATCCCTGACATCATCCCTGGACGATGAAAAGGACGTTTAGCATTTATTACTATGACTCTGCTTGAAACGTGCCTGATGCCATATTTTGATCATGAAGCGGACATACAATTTGATTCTCAAACGTTGCTTTGTATATGCTCGTGCCTAGACCATTAAAATGAACACTTTGTAATACATATCGGTCACACAACGAAGCAACCCCTGGCACTGTTCTCTGTTCTAATGATTGATCAATGGTATGCTCATTACTATAATAAACCTTGCTGAGCTGAGAGCGAGACTGCAGGCCCCAGCCCCTAGCACTGTTCTCTGTTCTAATGGTTGATCAATGGTGTGCTCATTACTATAACAAACCTTGAGCTGAGAGCGAGACCGCAGGCCCCAGCCCCTAGCACTGTTCCCTGTTCTAATGGTTGATCAATGGTGTGCTCCTTACTATAACAAACCTTGCTGAGCTGAGAGCGAGACCGCAGGCCCCAGCCCTGATCTCTGTTCTAATGATTGATCAATGGTATGCTCATTACTATAACAAACCTTGCTGAG
>JAQFZF010001398.1:0-14184 GCA_034695365.1 Enchytraeus norvegicus | reverse complement strand
ATCCAAATTTATTCAGCATTTAATAGATAAGATATAGCTATAATGTTCCACCAAATATTATATTTCTACTTCTGACTGTAATTTTCTTCTAGAATCAGTCCGGTTACCTTTGGAACACCCCACGTATTATCAATTATACCTGTCAGCGCCATACTTGGACTGGTTTTATGTATATTGGCTTTGAAACCGTATTATGGACATTTTGACATTATCGGCTTATTGTTTGGCTTCGATTTCATAGTGCTGGAAGTTGTCGTTGATGACGGTAGCACTCTAATTGCGTTGTTATTGTTGTTGTAATAATTAAATGGTAGTAGTACATTTCTCGCTGCACTGGACGTGAAAAAGACGTTTGATCGATTAAATCAGTTTGAACTTTTACATCACTGTTGAAGGGCAGTATTAAATTGTGGATAATTCCCACTGCTGGCATTAACGTTCCGGGGTGATGGAGGCCTTGAACATTTAACCGTTCCAGGGTCCCTTGAAATTGCAAATTTAACCACTACATTAAACCCATGTTGCATTGTGTTGTATGCATTAACATGTATTACATTAAATTTTATTGTTGACTCAGGCTAGGGTTAATGAATTGAGGGCAGACAATGATGTGCTATTAGAGAATCGTCGTCTTCTAGAGGAACAGGTCTCGTCTTGTCATCGGCGTATTGAGGAGTCTATGAGTCTAGAGTCTCAGCTACTGACCTGTAATACACAACTAGCTCTTCTGGCTGAGGTATATGCAATACTGTAATACAATACAATAATACAATACAATGATCCTGGAGTCTCAGCTACAGACCTGTAATAAACATCCAAGAATAGCATTACTAGCTGAGGTACATAAAATAAGTATTAAAATACAATACAATACAATTCAATACAATAATACAATACTATGATCCAAGAGCCCCATCAACAGACCAATAATAAACATCAAGCACTGAGTACTGAGGTATATAATATGCTAATACAATGCAATACAATGTCATGTTGGTATTTTGCAATATCATGATGAAAACGTTTTGTTTTTAGTTCGTCTATAGATCTGCACATTAGTACATAATCCATAAGTGATGCAATGCCTGTGGTTTGTTGTTTACCACGTTGAGTTGTTTTGTATGTTGCTTTTATAATTTTGTATTCCTTTTGTGGATCATGAAGGAGAAAGAATGACCTGGAGTCACCTCTGCTTAGCTATTATACTCCATACTTGGATTGATTTTCAACAACTACAACACCAATAACAACGTATTTAGAGTACTATCGATATCTATGACATTGCAGCATCGAGCGCTTTTAAATCAAAAACAACTCGAAAGGCGCTAAAATAAAATTACCATTTATGGTGCAAAGCCAATATCAAGAAAATCAATCCAAGCATGGATTATAATAGCTAAGCAGAGGTGACTCCAAGTCATTTTTTCTCCTTCATGATCCACAAAAGGAATACAAAATTATCAAAGCAAAATACAAAACAACTCAACGTGGTAAACAAAAAACCACAGGCATTGCATCACTTATTGATTGTGTACTAATGTGCAGATCTTTAGACGAACTAAAAACAAAACGTTTTCATCATGACATTGCTAAATACCAACATGATATTGTATTGCATTGTATTATATACCTCAGTACTCAGTACTTGATGTTTATTATTGGTCTTTTGATGGGGCTCTTTGATCATTGTATTGTATTATTGTATTGAATTGTATAGTTATTCGCAGCATTATTGAAATTTGTGGCATTATTATATACTGACCAGGGATTGAACCAAGGACACTTGAATCACTTTCGCCGAAGTGAACCAGTATATACACTGAACTATACAAAACAATACAATACAATGAGAATTTAACATTCGGTTCCTCGCCCAAAGGCGATATCAGGGACGCGCCTTCACCAGCTATAACGTCACGTGCACAAGTTTTATTGTTATTTAATTACCGTTAATTAATGAGTTATATTTTTATGTATTGTGCTAATTGTGCTAGGATCGTGATAAGGATAGGATCTGTATAGCCAGCCTGATGGAAGAGAACTCAAGACTATGCCTGGAGATCACTCAGAGACAAACAGAGGTAGAGAGTGAGACATCAGAGGAGGAGGATAGTTCTAGTGATAAACATAGAGGTAGGGGTCCATGGCATATTATTATTATTATCAAGGTGGTATTTGCCGGGGGATCAATCCCCACAGCTCGACATATCGACTAGGTCAAGGGGAAAAAAATCCTGGAGGGTCTGTAAAGGTCTAAAACGGTCGAAAAGGGGGTAATTAAAGGTCGAAGACAATAAATAAATAAATCGACCCCCTTAGCTCATTTTTTGACCCCCTATCTCATTTCTTACCCTTGTTGGGTCCGGCGTATTTGAGAATTATCCCAACCGATAACTGAACGTGTTTTGTATAAGCCGACCAACTCAGATACTGAGGAAGGCAATGGAAAACCACCTCAGAAACCTATATTTTCTTTAAACAAAGGCATCATTTAGGGGTGGAATAGGCAAAGCCTTTGTGATGAGATAGATTTATTGGGTTTGTCGATGGTGTGCTCATTAATGAGCGAGATAGATTATTGTGTATGAATTTTTGCCTTGGACCTGCCACGTGCAGAGCACTGGATAGCTAGATATGTGCCATTGTTTCCTCCTTAGATCTGCCTAATCAAGGCATGGATTGCAAATGCATGCCTTGGTGCTTGTAATCTATAAGCAATTTATAAAATTATTACACTACGGCTTTCGAGTTTAAAAATCCTCCTTAGATCTACTTAATCAGACTCTCTTGCAATGGCGAATGGACTTGCACTGTTTCGAATAGCGCTTTCTTTTCGGTCCAGGCATTGGCAAGTTTGTTCTGGTGGTATAAAACTACTACTTGTAGTTGCATATTCAGCTTGAGACGTCCCTGACATGGCCTTCGGGTGAAGATTAGGATGTTAAATCCGCATTGTATTGTATATTTCGTTGAGATAGACTGTGTGGGTCTAAGTAAAATAGAAAATGCCAGTTATTATTTATAATATTCATAATGATATCAAAAACTATCCATTTCAGTAGGCTTAAGTGACTTTTACTATTATAAAATGTTAAAAATTAGAATGCATGAATTGATGTACATCTATCTCTATCGCTAGTGCACTACCAAATGGCAGGTTCAAGGCACATATCTAAAACACTGTCTGCTATCACAGTCACTAATGAGCACTCCATCGATCATCAAGTTGATCCCAAAAAGGTCATACCTTTACCACATCTAAAATGTAAACATTTTTCTTGGGAATTATATTCTGAGTTCCGATGTGGTTTCCTGTTGCCTTCCTCAGTATGAAAAAATCTGCGTCAGTCAGCTTTACGAAACATGTGCAGTTTTTAGTTGGTCTATTCTCAAGTTTCCCCGATCCAACATGGGTTAATAGTGTTGCTAAAATGGCTAGATGTCATCATAGACGATCATAGCAGTTTAGTTTGTATGTAATGTTCTAATACTTAATGTTCAATATTTATGCAATTTTGTACTTCTAATTGCAGTGACATCATTAGCTGATCAGCTAAATGAAGCTTCAACTTCAGAGATTCTACGGCTACAGCTAGCCAATCAGCAGCTTAGGGCAGAGCTTGATGAACTCAAACATGGTGTAGTTTATAATAATATGAGTCAGCTCTGTGATGGCCCTGCCTCTGGCAGAACTTCATCCAATGACAGTGAAGATAGCGCACTGGGTAGTGAAGCCTGTAATAGGAAGGTAATTCAATTATAATTTATTTCTTTTTTGTTCTCTTAATTTTTTCTCGTCTACATAAATTATTTGTAAAAACGATTTAAACAACGATTTAATTTATAAATAACATAAATGCATTTGAATAAAAGCTAAACAAGTATTACAATCTTTCAGTAGCTGAAGCACATTTCTTTGTGTAGGGTATATAAAATACACCATTATTGTTGGCTTTATAGGCAAACTGGCTTGCACCTTTTGATTAGTGTTAACCCCTGTTCTCTTTCAGCACTTGTGACTGGCTAACTGCGCTTGAGTGGACCAGCTAGTGCTTGTGCTGTTGTAGACGTCCCTGATATCATCGTCAGATGATGAAATGGACGCTACACCCATATTTTATTGTATTGTATTGTTTTTGTATTTCTAATGTGTAGAAAATATTTGTTTAATTTATTTTCAGCAGAGTCAGTGTACAAAACCGGATAAGGAAGTGATACTACCTCAATGCTGCCATCAATGTGAACAGCACGTGAAGGATTTAACATCGGTGCGAGAAGAGAACAGTCATCTGATGAATTCCCTGGAAGTGTTACGCAGAACCAGCGATGTGAATGTGAAGAAACTGGAGAAGGAGAAAACTGAACTGCAGCAGAACTTAGAGGCGGCTAGTGCACAGGTTGATGAGTCTGAGAGAAGAAGGAAAAGTGTCAACGAAGAAATGAAAAAGGTTAGTGTGCTACTTGCCCGTGACAGGCCCGGGAAACTTGAGAATAGATTAATCGACAACTGCATGTGTTTTGTAAGAGTCAACTAATGCAGATACTGCAATGAAGAACAGAGTAGTCTGGGCCATGGCTCCTGTTTTTCCCTGTAATTTTTTTCTCGTGTGCGCAGAATTTGTGGATGTCTGAGCAGAGTAATTTCTGAGTGAGCAACACATTATTGTGATTGTGAATTATTTCTACTAGCTGATGACTAATACTATATCATAGACTAAAAAATCTTACGTTGACTGGTAGGCAAAAGTTTTATAAGATAATTATCTGGCCTATACACTAAGTTCAACAAATCTATATCCCGTAATTATTTGCAACCAAACCTTCTGCGCGGCATTTGAAACTGCTGTTCGGTATCTTTCAATGACGTGTGCGGCAGCGCAGCCGCGCAGCTTAGAGGGAACATTGGTCCTGTGTACTAGACCAATTGATCGCTCAATTCAAAACTTGCTGAGACCTTTCTACATCGTCGATGGCCAATGGCAAGCTAGCTACCTTTCCCTTCACTGTTCCAAAACGTGCCTCTGAGATAACTAGTATAAGAATGTAGAGACGCTATGATATGTCCTATTCAACCTAGTGTATTGTGTTGTATTGTACTTGTATTTCGAATATAATCATTTGTGTAGCTTAGTCATTGTCAGCTTAATCATTCATGTGTTAATATGATTAATTAGCAAACATTAGCAAACATTGCAGATATTTTTATTTATTGTTCGCTAGTTTATGTTTTTTACTTTGAGGTTGGAACGTTGAGAATAACAGGGAGATCACACAATGTTCTCTGATATTCTCTTACACTTCCAAATGACAGCTCTCTCTCTCTCTCATGGCAGGTCCAAGTTACATAGTCTGAAACAGAGTCTGCTATCCTGCTCACTAATGAGCTCTCCATCGATCATCAAGTTGATCCCATCAAAAAGGCTATGCCTTTACCATACCTAAAATGTAACCTATTTTCTTGGAAATATATATTCTGACTTCTGCAGTGATTTCCTGTTGCCTTCTTCAGTATGAAGTATCTGCGTTAGTCGGCTTTTACAAAACATGTGCAGTTTTCAGTTGGTCTATTCTCAAATTTCCCGGAACCAACACGGGGATAAAACAACTCTGTCATAAAACATTATTTATGACAGAAATAAACTCCGCATAGTAATAAATAAATACAGAAAACAAATAAGTAAATAGACATACTTAAACGATTTGCTCTCAGACGATGATTTTCCGTTCAGCAGACTTGTGAGCAGTTCTTGATTCTGGTTCACCAGTGACTGAAGCTGAATGAGCAATGAACGGTTCTCCTGCTCTAATCGTATGTTCATGGGAGCAAGAACCTGCAACACATGCAGCAATCCAATCGATCGACTTTCAATGTTTCATTTCATGTCAGAGCATCTCTAAACAAAGTTACATAACATAATTAAACCGCATCAAAAATATACACATGCTAAATAAACACAGAGTAAATAGCGTAGATTAGATATAGCCTAAGAAATGCTTAGATATAGTCAGAATCAAGACTTCATTACAATCTTAAATGCCACCTGATTTCGTTTATGCTGTGCACCTTGTCTTTTCTGCGCACTATATCCATTTGTGCTTGTTCTTATTTGTTAATTTTATTATTTCTGTTTATTTTGTGTGTACACATTGTTTCCGTACACAAGTGACCACTAAAGATGAATACATATTAAAAAAATTCTTCAATCTCACCTCGCAATGACTCAGTAACTTAGCTAGTTCCACACGGGCAGAGTTGAGCTCAACGCTGCAGACATCCAGTTTACCAGTCAGCTGAGTGTTTGCATACTTGAGCTTATTAAGAGCCATACGACAATGTCTTAGTTCAGCGCCAGTCTCTTCATTCTCTCTTCTCAAGCCGTCATTGGTCACCAGCAGCTGAAAGTTCTCTTCTCTCACCCTCCAGTAACTGCTCTGAAGGTCACCAGGATCTACTGCAGTTCTTTGCTGCAGCTCAACTTGCATCTCCACATCCTAATAACGGTTTAGTAGTAGTAGTTTAGTAGTAGTAGTTTTTTATTAATGACTCATCATGACAGACTCACGATGATGTAAACTAAAATGCATACATAACGATACATATAAATGACATAACAGAACATGGAATCAGATAACAAAGAGTTCAGTTTATCTACTAAACTCCAAAGTATTAACTTAAAAGTTTAAGGTTGGCCTACAAGGCTACGATATATTATTACATGTACATATATCTCATATATTAAATATATGCTTAACGTCCGACGACGACGACATGAGGGCCCTCTCAGACAGCGTATGTATCACACCAGCCGGTCAACCCAAATGCAGCCGGAAAGCACAGGATCAAACACGGTGCAACTCCATTTATTAAAACAGCGATTATTAAAATCAAAATATTTCAGAAGAAAATAATCTATGCTCAGTCGGCAACAGAAAGTAAGCTTGTACACAATGGTGCAGGGTCGAATATGGAGAGGTAAAGCGAATATTTTCTGTAGAAAATTGACAGAAATTGAAATGTCAAATGCCAATATGAAAAAGACTACCAAAATGCTGTAAACAAAACACATGATGAAATAATTGAGCTGCTTATAACGGTATGAAGAACTAGAGTGCCAGTAGAAGCTATAATAAGGCTTCTATGTAACTTCAATTCAAAGAAGATAATTATATAGACCTAATTTAGAGGCGTTGATTATAAATTGCATGTATTTGTGGTTTAGCTGCCTGATTCTAAGTTATAAATGAATAATAATAACTGATTAAATCTTACAACTGTTTTACCATACGTTGGTAACAAAGACCATCTAGTACAGAACGTGAACTTCAAATGGTTATTATTGTTTGAGGCTAATAAATGATACAGGTGTTTGGGATAAGCGCAAGCTCTAGCATTTCAGTACTAATTACTATTACATAATTACTATTCAGGTTATTATCTAATTATCTAATTAACGACTAATTACTGCAACTATTAAATAATAATGTCACTAATGATTACTATTATTTTAGAAATTACTACTTAATAATTAATTTAATTATTACCTTTTTCATTGCAGCAATCGTCTCTTTCTCACAACTGATCGCAAAGTTTTCTTCTTGAAGTTGTTTTAGAGTCCCTCTCATCTTCTTCATATGACTTTTAAGCTCACTCATCTCTGTACATTTCACTTCATAGTCGTGCACCAATCTGTCATGGATGCACTGCAGTGTGTCATGCAACTGACGCTGGGATTCCAGAGTCGCTGCACATTCCTCCATGCGCAAGCACGACATGTGCAGTTCTTCTTTCAGTCGCACCTTGTCGCTGCATAGTGCGCTAACTTGTGCAGTAAGAGACGTGTTCTGGGAGAACAGGGTGGTCTTCTCTACCTGCAACCAGAATATAAATCACTCAATACGATTTTAACGTCCGTGTCATCATCTGACGAGGAGAGAGAGAGAGAGAGAAACCTATGATTTATTTCACGAAGGGCACACATGTGGCCATCAGAGAAGACCTAGTTCTTAGCTAGCTGTTCACCATACATACAATGTCATACACACAAAAGAAACAAAAAATACAGACAAATAGTACATGCATGCAGAAAATATCAACGCAAGGTGCAATTAAACAAGAAAACACAACTTAACTCAGTATCAGCCCGAATTTGCTATAAATCAATGAATAGGATTAAAGAGCTACCAGTTATCAGAAAATTCCTGACGACGACATCAGGAACGTCTCCAATAACATTTTAATTAGTCCACTCAAACAAGACTGACAAAAACAAAAACAAACAAAAGAAACGAGTACAGTGCTGTTTCAGCAAGCCAATTAAGTTCTAATTTATAGAATAAATTACTTAAACTTGATTCATTATTAATTTCAGAAAAGAACAAAAACCCAAAAATTGCTGAGATGATCATGAAAATCGAGTGGACTTAGCAGATCTTGATTCTGAGTTCGTCAAGTAAAAACAAGACTAATGTATTTTGCCAAAAACTACCTTCTGTAAATAAATTATTCGAATAAGTATTTAATTGTATTTGACCAGTGTTGACCCCTGTTTTCCTTCAGCACTTGTGACTTGTCAACTGCGTTTGAGTGAACCAGTTTAGTATTGCTGTGATTTTGAAGACTTTCCTGATATCGTATTCGGATAATGAAACGGACGTTATACCCAGGTTGTATCGTATTGAATGATAGTAGACCGGAACGTAAAACAGTTTAATTTTCTTATTAGATAGTAGACACCAAGAAACAGTGGCGTTTCTGAAAGGTGGCCTGGGTGGCCATGGCCACCCGAAATGAAGAGCTGGCCACCATAAAATATTTAAATGATCTCTATAATACGATGTATGGAAGCATCTAGAATTGCAGCATATGGACCCCCTAAAAATTTTGCTTCACCACCCCTCTGGCCATCCCATTTTGCATACGCCAGAATCGCCACTGCCAATAAATTAGTTTAGTTGACTAGCCTGCAATTGAGCGAATTCAGCCTGTGTAGCAGATATTCTCCCAGACCCGTTGCTTAGAGATACGAAGTGGTCAGCTTTAAACAGCTGAGCCTCGCCCACTAGTGTGGCTTGTGCTTGGCGTTTAAGTGCCGTGTTCTCAGAACGCAATACTGAAATCTGTAATACACACAATCAGCAAATGGTGAAACAGTTGTTATCCTCTTTCCAGGTATGGTGAAACGGTGGTTATCCTGTTTGAAGGCCGGTGTGTTGATATCTATCTGTCTGGAGCCAGATGGGGATTTTGAAGGCCGGCGTGTGTATATCTGTCTGGAGCCAGGTGGAGTTCCCCTGTGTGGTTTATGTCTTTTGCGTTTTATTTCCATTCTCAATCTTTCTTAACCCGGGCAACGCCGGGTACCAGCTAGTTTGTAATATAATTCTAATTCCCGTGACAATAGTATTAATACAATTTTTATAATATCATTTTCTATTAATTTACACCTCACATGTCTACAAGGAATAATTCGCTAATTATATCAAATACCTAACAACAACAACAATAAAAATGGCATTTAGAGTGCTACCATCATCGATGACAACATAGATGACTATGAAACCAAAGCCAAACTGTTAAGCAGTAGATCAAAAGAAATGTCCCATAACTGTACCAACCAAGAACCAGAAAAATCAGTCCATGGAGCTTAAAGCACTTCTGAGTATTAGTTAAGAGAGCACAGTATAAAATATTTTAGTTGATTGATGATAGATTATATCGACTTAACACGATTAGCTATGTTAAATAAATTTAAAGTGAATATAGTAAAATAAACAAAAAAATATAATAAATTAGAGAAGCGTACATTTTTTTCCAATTGATCCATCTTTGCCTTCCAATTGTTTGGTTCTTCAAATGGTGCACCTTTGGTTGCATTTGCGGCATTGGGAGACTGTATGTAGCGTTGGGTTACATACACCATTCTTAACAAACAGATAAATATCAGAAACTGTAAATTCGTTGATAAAGAAATATGTTCGGCTACATACCACGAACAAAATGTAACAACTATAGCAAATGGACCGTGTTGACTCTGACAAACTTGAGATTAGACCAACCGAAAACTGTACATATGTCGTCAAAGCCGTCACTTCAGAGATCAAAATTTTCTCCGAGAAACTTGGCATACAAAGTATACAATTATATTTCATGGACCTGCCGTTAGGCAGTGTACTAAAAGAGAGTAAGATAACAAATACATTATGCGTAGACCTGATGTCACAAGGACAGTGGCGACGCCACACCAGATCAAATGACCTGGCAATAAAGCCTCTGACCTGGTATATGATCTGGTGACCATACCTACCTGATTGTTACATGGTTATGGCATTACTGTTTTACGACCTGCCTTTAGTTTTTAACGACCTGGCAATGACCTGATTGCTCGGACGGTCTGGCGCCAAAACTGTACTTTAAATGGTATTACAAAAAATATATAATAGCCCCTAATAAAATAAAATAGGCATTATTAAAAACTGCAGAAGAAAACTTCTTCTATACAAAAATGAAGAAGTTTGCATAATTGCTATTACGAATGAGTATAGGCAATAAAAGCCCATTGTGAAAATGTCACTCTTGTAAAAGACAGATCCACAACAGTTTGTGCTACCAATTTATCGGAGATGACGGAGTGATGAACTTGGTAATCGTCTGGACTCGGTTGCATAGATGTGTGGTTCATATTCCACGGCTCATCCGTCACTGATGAAGCCACTGGGCTATAAAACTGGCTATAAATACAACCATAGCTCTTTAGACTTTTCCATGACGTCCCTGACATCGCCTTTGGGTGAGGAACCGGACGTTAAATCCTCCTGATTGATTCCATAAAGATATTTTAGCAGCTGACATTAATAATTATATAATTCATTATTTCAATATATTAGAATTAAACGTTCAATTTATATGGTTTTGATGTTCAGAAAAAAAGGACAGATGATTATTTATTATTCCATTGCTATCTACTAACCTGTCTTGTTCCTTTTCAGAAATGCTGCTTGCTTCCGCCTTTGTCGCCTTGATTAATTGTTCTCTCAGATCCTTGTTCTCACTCTGTACCTCCTCGATTCTAAATGTATAAATAAATAATATATAAATATTATAAATATACATGTAGATATATATTAATTCAAACTGGTCATTTACAGAATATCAGTTTTAAATGATGACATAAATATTAAACGTGATTGTTTTTCAACCAAGGCATTAAGATACAAAATTTAGTTGTAGGACAAAATGTAAGCTGTACACAGTGCACAGTGTAGCCTCTCCTTTAAAACTCTCAACTTTGGTAAACCTTCATATCTTGCTGAGCTAATCACGCCCTATAAACCATCCCTATAAACCATCCCGCAGTCTTGCTCATCTGACACAAATCTCCTTAATATCCCAGATATACGATCATCTATAGGTAGGCGATCGTTCAGTTTTACCGCTCCAACACACTATGGAATTCTTTGCCACAAAATCTTAGATCATGTACATGCATAACAACCTTTCAGGGTAAGCTGAAAATCCATTTGTTTCCTCCATAGATCTGTGTAATCAGATTCTCCTGCCCTGGCTAATGGACTTGCACTGTATCGGATCCCGCTTTCTCATCCGTTCATGCATTTACAAGTGTGTTCAGGTCGTAAAGAACTGCTTGCGGTTGCATGGTCTGCTTGAGACGTCCCTGACATCGCCTTCGGGTGAGAAACCGGACGCTAAATCCTCATTGTATTGTATTGTATTGTACATGTATTGTATGCCTGCTCCAAAAACCTAAGACTATAATTATAGTTAAAAATCGGGGCGTGTTGTGATATTGAAAGAGTTTCATAATCTGAACGAGGATCTCAAGATCTACTGGAAACATAAATTTAAAAACAACTGGCAAAAACAATATTTTTGCTAACTCGTGTTATTGCAAAACTGTTTAGAGAGACATTTTGCAAGACAACAATTTTACAATTCAAGAAAGCAATCTTAATTATGACTAAATTATGACTAAACTCAGAAATAGAGTCCTTTACTACTTGCTTTCGTCAAAATGGTCTCCATTGTGGATAGAAACTATCTGATACGGATGTTTTATAAAGACATTTAAACTAACTCTAATTGTAATGCGCGTTTGTAAGATTTCTGCGTTATGTCAGATATATAAAAAAATAAATGAATATATTACTACGATCTTACTCATTTAGGAGTTTCTTGCTCTGCTCTTCTAAGCGATCAATGCGTTGTTGGTAAACTTGCTCCATTCGCGTCTCGAAACTCTTCCACGTCCTATACAAAAGTAGGCTAAACTCTTTAGTTATTTCATCCTGTTTAACTACCATGGTTGGTCACTAATATGTTTAGTTAATTTACGATTTTGGTAATAATTGCATATAATAAGCATACACAAGAAACAATAATCTAGACGTGGAATGAAAAATCTTACTTTTCTAAAAATATAGGCTCAATAATTTAGATAGCCTGAGACTATGCCTCTATTATAGAATAACTATAATTAAGGTGGCGGTAGTCTAGTGGTTAGCGTGGTGAGCTCAGGCGTGAGATGAATGAAGAGTCGTGGGTTCAAACCCAGCTCAGACTACAGAAATATAATAACGCCACCGGTACTGGTTAATCGTGTTTCAGCGCTTGCGGCATTAGTGCGCTCTTTACGGCAATGGTACGATTAAGCAGTGGGAAGGAAGACTACAAACAAATACCAAAAACAGAAACTAAGCAAGGAAACCCTGAAAACACGTGCGGTTGACATGTGTGGAATAAAACAAGATTTAAAAAAAAGATAAAGCCTGAACCTACGTGATAATATTTATTTTTTATCATATATAAAACTTATTAGCGTAGTTCTTATAAAACTACGATTATCTCAATAGTGACACTAATATTAGGCCCTATCACAAAATATTTGGCTCTACTCATTCGTCTGAAAATTATTACAGGTCTGTTAGCAAGTATATAATTGCATCTAGATTCGCAAGCAAATATGGCAGAGGTGACAATAATTAGCTAATAACGCAATAAATATATAAAGTAATACGATCTGTAGCCTACGCTTGTGTTGTAGAAATTTAACAGCGGATTACCAGAAGGCTGAACTAAGGATTAGTAAATTGTGAGTGGCACTTGGCCTACTATAAGAGATTAGTAGATGTGAAATTTGTAAATCGGACTTTGGCACATCCTAAACTAGTTAACCAGCCATTAATAAACCAGCATTGGATTAACTCAAGACCAGTAAACCGACCTAGGGTAAATCACAGTTTAATTATGGAGTCTCACAATTCTCACACGATGGCTTCCTCTTTCACAATTCTACCACTCAGTGGTAAACAATTTCTAGTGGGTAAACTTGATCGCAGCAGGTATCAGGAAGCCTTCGCTCTGATCAAATCTGCCGAAAGTGAGGGAAAGAACATCGGGATAGGAGAATGTCCTGACCTGGAATACATGGAAGAGTCTCTTTTATTCTCTTCCACTGTCTCCATCTCAGATCCATTGAGTCACCAAATGAAAGGACTGGTGATGGTTCAACCTTACTCGTCCGCCAGAAGTATTCGTCCAACGATTTGTGGTGCTGTTCTAATCGTCAGTACGGATTTCAGTTCAGAAGCAGCCATTAGGGATCTGTCCCGCATTAGCTGCGAGGTTGCTGTAAGGTCGGGATGTGACTACACGGGATGTGTTATGGAAGTGTTTATCTACTGCACAGACTTTCTGGCGGCTCTGAGGAAGGAAGGGTTTCTGGTGACCTGCGTGATACCTCATGCAGGTCTACTGGCGGGACACAGTGGGCACGTTCCTAGTCACATCATGTACAAGGATCTGTCGACCGAAGTCGTCAGCAGCCTGGTACGTTACTAATAATGTTATATAATAATTCCCTTATCCTCTTATGCGTTACGCGTTACAGCGATACAGTGAGCAGTGAACATTCGATTAGGAGAGAACCTTTGTTAAATGCTTTTGCTACCAGTTATAATGATAATAATAGTTTGAGACCCTGAGCCCCATCCATACTAGAGGCATATTCTTCACAGAAGAAATAGGAAGAAGGTCTCATTGTAGGCTATCACCGGCGACCAGTGCGAGAAGGCCTTGACGTTAGTTAGTTATTTAGTTATTTTATTTCAAAACCACAATAATGCAATCAATAACACATTATCAGTGAACAGAGAACAAACAATCACGAT